>JADLZK010006499.1:0-90664 GCA_015847255.1 Hyparrhenia diplandra
CGGTTCGGCCTGGAATGGCCCGGAACGGCCTCGGTTCCGAGCGGATCCAAGTGGCCCGGTTTTGCAACCAGGCCTGGGCCGGAATGGTCGTTCGGTTCGGCCGGCCCGGATTGGAATCGGGCCTGGTTTGGCCTCTTTGCCCCCGTTCCTGGCCTGGATCGAAACCAGACCTCCGACCCTCTGGCTCGAATCCGGACGCAAGGCTGGCGACGCAGCGCAAAGAGACGACGCGACACGAGGCGGCTGGCGGCGCGAGGAGACAGCGCGGCGGCGACGGCGACCGCGACCGCTTCACAGACAACGTCCGTACTCTCCGCTGCCTTCTCGCCGGTACGTCTTCCTTGCCCTCTTCTCTCCCTGGCGTTAGGGGTTCTAGGGTTCTTGGCGGCGCTGCGCTCGATCCGTTGGTCCAGGCTGGAGGTGGAGGTTCTTGTGGCCGTGGAGGTTCTTGAGGAACGCGAGGAGGTGGCCCAAGAGCGGGTGTGGTCAGGTGGTAGGAGATGTCGAGGAGGGGGAGAAGGACGAGCAGGGAGATGTGCGCTGGCTTGCAGCTCGAGGAGGAGGAGCAACCCATTGACATTGACTCTGGTTTTTGGTAACAGCTCAAGATCTACTAATGAGAAAAATTTCTGAAACTGCAACTCTGTGTGCAGTAGTGTCTGTGTGTGCTATGCTCTGAAAAATTACAGCTGCCATGGTTGTTGTGTCTTTGTTCATTTGTTTGTTTATCAGAACTTGAAATGCATAACGATTGTGCTTCATTGTTTGTGAATAATACTGAAATAACCTGCAGCTGAAATAAGACATGCATTTCAAAAAAGGATTAGTGAAGACGTGGTTGAAAGGAATGTCCAATCTCTATTAGCTCCACCACTCTTGTCTCATTTTCATTTATTTAGTTGCTGTTGCAAACAGGATGAGAGTAAGTGAAGAATAATGGCAGGAGCAATGTCACATCCCCAAGAGGGACCAGACCAAACCATACCATTGCTAGCTCCAGTTTTCCTGCATTTGTATTATCATATTCATTCTCATCTTACAGCTATTTTTTTACAGGAACGCGATGTTACAAGCTCCATGGAGGCGTTGCATATGAGAGCAGCTTTTTGTTCGAATAAAGAGTAGTTAGGTTCAGTGCATTATCAAGTTTTGGCCTTTCAGTTTAAGAGCTTACAAAATGCTAAAAGTATTAGGTAGAGAAACTCTATTGCTTAACTCAAGAGCAGTTAGGTTCGAAATTTAAACAAGTGGATGTGGGACTAGTAGCTGCTATTGTGGTTCAGACTTTCTATTGTGGTTCAGATTTTTGTTTAAAAGTTAAATTTATTGAACATCTTGTAAGGTCATCAGTAAACTAAACGCTATATGTCCTGGATATGGGATTAGTAGCTGCTGGTATTTTTTGTGTAGTAGAACTCATGCTGAACTCCTTTTTTTCATTCCCTGTGCTGCCGAATGCTGAACTCATGCGCTTTCCTACACAAGCAGAACCTGACGAATAGCAATCCTGCCTGTGCCTATCCGAACAGCAGGTGGAGGAAGGTTCCAGGCAAGGAATAGTTCCAGGCAGGGTAGGAAGCTGACAATGGATCCACATGGGTTGACTCCTTCCTGGGCTGAAATGATTCAGCCCGGATTCAATTTTTGACAACCGAACGAGCCCTAAGTCGGAATCGACACCGTTTTCCTTTTTCCCTTATCCTTCCCGGCATCTCCGCAGGCAGCGGCGCGGGCAATAAAACAGGAGGAATCGGGCGCCGCTCCCTTGCTTGCAGTCTGCCAGCCGCCGCCGCCGCCATCCTCATCGAGATCTAGTTTCTGCTCTGTTGTGTTTTCGAGAGGTAGAGGGAGATCACGCCTGCTGCGATGGGCGCGAGGGGGATTCTGAGGAGAGCTCGTCGGAGAGGCACGGGATGCTCAAGACGAAGAAGCAGCGCCCCCGTCGTCGGCCGGACATCCTCAAGGCGAAGAAGGAGGCGTTGGCTGCTGTAAGTCTCCTGCATTTCAACTGTGTCCCCGGAGGCAGTGAGATGTGGATGGATCAATGGCGGGAGATGAAGGCCAAGGCGGCGGCGGCGGAGGCCAGGCCCGTGAAGAAGAGGAAGAGGGTGCTCAAGAAGAGGGTGCCCAAGGCGCTCATCGATCTCATGGTGGCTAGGCCCTTCAGGAGCGTCGAAGACCTCACTCCTGCTCTCCGTCAGATTTATCCGCTCACAACCTTTGTCGATGCCAAGCTCCGTGACTACGAGCAGGCCCTCATCTGCCAGTACAATGCCCAAGGCTATGCCGAGGACGAAACTGAGGTCACTGACAGCGAGTCCGAGGAGGAGGAGGATGCCACGGCGGTGGACAACTAGTGAAGGAAGCAAGCAACCAGCCAGTGCTACACGCTGTTGTTATTCAGTTATCGGTCATATCTTGCCCCTGGGATACTGGTGATTCTATTCTCGTGTTATTTGACCACATTGTGATATATTGTTGCTGATTGTAACAGTACTAGTCTTACCTGAGTGATAGTCTTACATACTCCACCTAACCCCAAATCCATTCCTGCCATAAGCTGCTGTTTCTGTAGGTTCAATTTCTTCGGAGCAGCTGCAATCGTTACTCAGTTCTCACCTTGTGTTAACCAATTCGGCATTGCCATGTAAGTTATTAAATAACTAATCTTCTTTTTTCCATTTATTTTTAAGCATGTATTGGTTGTTGTGTCTCAAAGACCATCCCAATGCTTGTTTGATTCAGTTACTGCATATTTGTTGTCTTGTAAATAAGATGCTTGTTTTCATGGCTTTTGAACCAACATCAACATTTTTTTTCCTTTCGATGAAAAAATGACCTCATAAAGTTGGTGTTATATACCTGTATCAACAAATTTTATTTTGTCCTCGAGAAGTTATTTTCTAAACTAGCACCTTGAACAAAAAGTTCTAACAAGTAGGCAAACTGTCAAACATGGAGCATATATCTTAGGATATTGTGGCATTACTGGAATTGGTTCTCTTCTTTTTCATGATCAGACAAGTTATAGGACATTGCCTGCACCTTGGTGAGAGTGAGAATCGGCAAGCACGGGCTAAAGACCAATAGCAAGTTGAAGGAAGCCCCCCTCCTCTGCCATACCCAAAATTGGATCAGCTACGTGCTTAATTCTTTGTTTGTCTTCCCTATGTCTTGATCTTGACTTTTCTGTGCTTATTTTCCTTCAATAGTAATATGTCAGGTGTAAGAGTACTTCTGTTTGCAATATTGGACTAGTTAGTGGCTTTGAAATTTACAAAAATGTTCTTCATCCAAAAACAAAAACGTTTTAGGATTGGAAACCCAACCTTATATTACATTGAAATTTCCAATGTCATGAAACAAAACTCTATCTTCACTTGAATGCTGTCATGTAAACGCGTGGGTTTCTGTATTCAATGCATTTTTCTGAATCTGTAGACTGAAAGGAAACTACAGAAGATTAGAAATTCCTCAAAAATCTGTCAGTCTATCCTAGATGTTGTCATTCAGGTAGGATTTTGTGTAGAAGAATATAATCAGCTAAATTCAAGATGTCCATCTGTAATTAGGATCCTGCTTAATATTTCCAGGCAGGGAGCTGGGAATCAGGGAATTGGGGTTAGCTCCACAAGTGGATGGGGGTCATTGGTACCTCAACAATGATCTTCTATTCTATGGAATTTACTAAAAGTTCAGTGGGGTCAGCTGACCTTCCCTTCGGCAGATATAAGCTGATTAGAAGAACTGAGGGGTGTTACATTATTGATACTCATTATATTTTACTCTTTTATGTTAAAGTTTTGCTAATAATGATATTGATGTCTGAAATAAAGGAGGACAGTTCATGAAGCTCTTGATGAGTTAAGTTGGGTTCAGGGTATTCGGGGCAACTACAGTAACTGTAATGTAGAATACCTCAGCTTATGGGATTTGATATCAGCGGTAACATTACAACCTGATGTGGATGACTCTCATTTTTTTCTCGAACACGTCTTCACGTGTCTTTTTCATTAAGAGAAAAAGCCAGACTGGCCGAACCAACAGTACAACACAACACTACACCACACAAACCACAGAGGAAGTGGCCACAACACACAAGACAACAACAACTGCCGAAAACAAAACACGACGCGCGAGCCACCCAACTCAACAAACACGCTAGCTGAAGTGCAACATCGCTAGGCCTAAACTCAGGACACGCCAATTGATTGTAGTGGAAGTCCCGGTCGCCGAGATTCACTCCACCGAGCATCAAGGGGGCGTCACACCTCGGCAAGCAAGCGCCCGAGGTGGATCCTAGTGGGCGTCGGTGGCCCACGGCCAAGCAACGACGACGGCGAGACAATGGTGTCAACCCCCAAGGCGACTCGGGCCGAGTGCGGCGCCGGTGGCCCACGGCCAAACAACGACGACGGCGACAACGATGGCGTCGACATTCGAAAGCAGGGCGGCCAAGTTGATGGCAAAGCCGCCCGCGTAGGGCGCGAAGTTGCGACTCCACACCGCCAAAGCCCGGGGGCGTGCCGATAAAGTAGTGGAAGTCCCGGTCGCGAAGGCGTCGTCGGTGGCCCTCGGCCGGACATCGACGGCGGCGACAACGCAGAAAGCGGCGATCCCGGACCAAAGGCGGCCCTAACGGCGGGCGAGCAAGGCGCCAAATGCAAAGGGCGGGACGGCGAGGCGACAATGAAGAAGGGGCGGAACTGCACGGCGGCGTAGGAGCTCGATGGGTTCAACGGAGCCTTTAAGAAGGGGATGACGCCCGCGGGACGCCGGGGCTGCGTTGAGAAGTACCCACCGGAACTTTTCGTTCCCGAGTCCCGATCGCGACGATGGAACCGATGACGACGCCTTCAAGAAGGTAATAGCGCGGTCGCCGCCGCCCCGCCCCAGCGCAAGGCTCGAGAGGAGGGTTTTCACCCCGGTGTCGCCGATCGAATCGCCACCGCCGCGTAGCATTCCGCTGGGCTAGCGCATCGCGGCGGGCGGACCACCCGCGCAAAGGGATCGCCGTCGTCGCGTGAAGGTGGAGTGCGGACTCGCCCTTGAGGGCGGTGGTGCGCTGGCCTGCTGCGGCGCCGCCACCGCGGCCGGAACCGCCGCCGCGATGGTGGCTGGGCCCGCCGCGCTCGGGACTAGCGTGGCGGCTACGGCCGCCACCGGAGCGGCCCGACGCTTGCTGCGCCCAGCGGGAGGCGGCGGGCACCAACCGAGGAGCACCAGCCCACACCGACCTGCCGCACCAACGGGCGGCATCGGGCGACCACCAAGAAGCCACAGCAGCGGGGAGGTGGCGGGCGCCGCCACCGGCGCGGCGGCGGAGCTCGGGCGCGCCACCATCCCGCGAGGGGGGGCCGACCGGCCGGAGCGGCGCGCGGCCGCCCAGCCTCGCGCCCCGCTAACCCTAGCCGGACCGCCGGCCGCGGAGGCGGTGACGGGGGCACCGGGGCGATCGGCCGATGGAGGCCCGGATCCGCCGCTGCCGCCGGGCGCGCCGGCGCCGGAGGAAGAGGGGGGAGGAGGAAGGAGAGGGAGCCTGGGGAGGAGCTGCGAGAGGGCGCGCCTTTTGAGCCGCCTGCTGCCGCCGCCGCCGCCGGCGGGAGGCGCGGCGACGGCGGCCCAGCCGGGCGACGGGGAGGAGGGAGCGCCGGGCGGGGCGGCGACGGGGGGCCTCGGGTCGCCTCCCGAGGGAGACGACGCCGTGGATGACTCTCATATTTGGCGGTTCTCTACCTCAGGAACATACTCTGCGAAATCTGGATACTAGGGGGTTCTTCATTGGGGGCCATGCAGTTTGGTCCATGGGAGAGAATTTGGAAAAGCTGGGCACCAGGTAAATGCAAGTTTTTATATGGTTAGTGGCACACACAGGTGCTTGACAGCAGACTGCCTCGCTAGAAGAGGGCTGTCTCATCCTGAACGCTGCCCTCTGTGTGATCAAGATGAGGAAACTATTGACCACCTGTTGAGCTCTTGTGTTTTCTCCCGCCCAGTATGGTGTAGAGTTCTGCAGAAGGTTGGTCTGCATGATATGTCCCCCTGTCCAGCAGATACCTCATTTGACAGCTAGTGGGCGAAAGTACAAGCAATAAAAATGATGGTCAGGCAAGAAAAGGCTTTAACACCATCGTTATCCTTGGGGCTTGGTCGTTATGGAATCAGCGTAATGATGTGTGGAATCAATCCTAACCTTGAGGATGTTTTGGTTTCTCTGAGAGATGAGCTGCACCTTTGGAGTTTGGCTGGTGCTCGTGGAGTTTCACCAAATATGAGAGTTTTTCTTTTGGTCAAGGGTCAAGTTTTTTAATCTGCTAGTGAGAGGTTCTTTATTAAGTTTGAGTGTGTGGGTGTGGGTTTTATTTGGGGTGCTGTAAGGCCACCTTTTTCATTATTCTTAATATAATGATAGACGATCTCCCTGCGTGTTCGAGAAAATGGAACTAACTACTTTTTTGGGGAGGGTCTGTACTTTATCTCCTTCCTTAAAAAAAACAAAATCTCCTAGCTATCCTTCGTTGTTTCAATCGATCCTGAATCTAAAAAAAAAAACATCTTATGTCAACAATTTTAGTGTTCAAACAGTATCTATTATCAGCTGGTTTGTCCTTTTGGAAAGCATGTGAACCTAGCGTGATGTTAACAAATGTGTGACGGCTGAGTTCAGATTGTTCTTGTTCCCATTACTATGAGCATCATAAATCTTCTTTTATATCCATTTCTGGTTCAGAACCGTGTGGAGCTCCAATCTATTAAACTTTTCCGAAAAACCAATAAATCATTTTTGTGAGTGTGAAAAGGTTTTATTCTCATGTTAATCAAGTGTTACTTCATGATATGAAGCATGCTTCTTTGTGTCAGAGAGGGATCTTCTGATCATCTGATGTGGTGATGCCCATAAGAACTCTTTTGCTACCGAGAGTTCAGTAGTGAACATGGTCAGAAAGTTGGTGAATGATGATAGTGGATCTGGAAGTGGAACTAAGAGTATCTCATTGCGCCCTACATCTAGGCAGATTTATACCATTAACAGTATCATATGTATAGCGTATAGGTGGAAGTTGGATGTCCATGGATACTCTCTAGTTCAAAAAAATGAACTAGGAAGAGATGGTCCCCACCAAAATTTGAATTCCTAGTTCATTTGCTAAAAAAATCCATGGATGTCCAATTTAAGTTAGCCTTCCACCTCTGCATGAATATATCATTTGCTTCAGATTTGTGAATAGTGTGCTGATTATTTAAGATTATTTTTTTGTACTGAAATATATTTTATTACAAGAACATATGTTCAAAGTGGATTATTGGGGACCATGTGTTGTCTAAAATGTTATATGTTCTGAAACTGAGTAAAAGCTGATAAATTCATGCGTCAACATTTTCAATGACTGAGCTTAAGATAATCTGACCTCTTCTGTGTGATTTGCTAGTCCTTGCTTTAGTCTGAGTGTAGCTATAAGGATTGATCTGATAGTAATTAATTTCTTCAAGTATGCTGTAAGGATTGATCTGATATTCCCAATGAACTTGGATGCAGCTAGTAATGAATAAAGTGAACTTTTTCAGTGTCTTGTCTGATGACTATCAGATCAGAGTGCCTGTTTTATTCCATCACTGCATACTTGTTGGAAGTTTTAAGGTTTTAAGGTTCTAGTATTTATTTGAACACAATCTTTCTGAGACCCATTTGAACTTTACTTTTGTTTGCCTGCTGACATTAGAAATTAACTGCATGTTCATACATTTGGAAGGAAAGAATGATGGGCATTCTCTCTATACAGAAAGCTGCAAGCCTGCGGTTCCAGTTCATATAATACTTGCATTTGTATTCGTCTCTTTTTTCTGAGACAGCATTTGTTTATCTCTGCAGCAAGCCAGTACTGTTAGCAGTTGCATGGTTCAGTGGCACCACCCATGGGCTCCATGTTCAATTCTTGAACCATTGCTACCAGCTTCTGTGTGATGAGGGAGTTATCTGTATCCCCTTTTTGGAAATCTTACATGCTTTTTGAACAAAATCATGGGTTAAAAAATACTATTTTTCTCTTAGCTATCTGATGAATATTAGCTGGTCTAATTCTTCTATGTAGTGACTCAAAAAGTGAAAACATAGATGATAGGATAGCGAATGCTTTGTCTGAAGTAAGAAGTATGATGAAGTGATATGAAGCAGGATTCAAAATTAATAGATGAAGTGCTTTATCTGAAGTAAGAAGAATGGCTATTGTATTTTCTCAATTGATATGCTGCTATTGTGAGGTACGCCATTTCCTTGACTATCTAACAGATGTCTAGCTTGGTTATGGGGATCAAAATTCCTTTTTCATTGTTTAGTTGAACAATTTCAAGATCTATGCAGTTGTTGCAGTCAGTGCTGGGGTGACCTATAACATCGGTGACTCAAAGTGAATGTGTCAATTTACTGCTCAGTGCAGATTCAGTTGGACAGGTATGAATATATGAATAAATTATTTTTGGTTCTGAATCTTTTAATGAAAGTCATCATAGAGAATTTGTGCACTCTCATGTATGAATATATACTACCAGTCGATAATGTCTTCCCAGTGTTGCTTCATGTTTTTCAGAATGCAATGATTGACAGAATGCCCATGATTTATCGGAATACAGGAGTTCATATATTATATGAAAGTTGCTTCTTGTTTCATATTATCTCAAAGTTGTTTTTATTGATTGCTACTGTCACACACTATGTTATTCAGTTACTGTCTTATGCACTCTTTCCACTGAGGTACTGATTCTCTGTGTTATTTAACCAGCTACTAGTTTAGCAGTCGCTTTGGAAACAATTGATGTGTTTCTACGCTACCTTGTGAACCACCAGACTGGGATATATTACTTACTTCAGTGATGGTCTTACATACTCCACCGAACCCCAAATCACCTCCTGCCATAAGCTGCTTTGTTTCTGTAGGTTCAATTTTTTTGATGCTATCTTGTGTTAATCAATTCGATCTTACCATGTAAGTTGTTAAATATCTGACGTCCTTTTTATCCATTAAGCATGTAACAACACATTCGTTAGTATCTGCCTTTCTGTCACAAAAGCATGCGTTTGTGTTTTGTGCTTGATCTTTTTATTATTTTCTTTCAGAAAGTATACTAAGGAATTTGGATTCATCTAATATCCCTAATGATTTGGATATAACTAGTACTGAACAAATGGAACTTTTCATTGTCTTGTATGACAGAATGCATGTTTGTCCTCGATTGATTGGATGTCACTGATGTAGTACCGATGATTTTCTCTCTAATTGCTATTTTTTTTTTCTTGTTCCCTTGCCAATTCAGCCGCTGCGGCGTTAAGGTATCCACAGTTCTAATCAGCCAGAAGCGTAGAGGAATAGGAGAGCAGAACTTGTAACAACTCTGCAATTCATCTCTTCGAAACCGAAAGCATTTAAGCTATGCTGCCCCTGAAATATACAGTGACATCAGAATTGATTGTCATCTTCCCTCAAGATATTTTCAGAAATTTCAGCTACTATTCTGTATTGGTGGTTAGATCTACTGAACGGAAGCTGTTTGAGATGACATTTCAGTTTCAGAACTTAAACACTGCTGAAAGCATTATGTGGATGTACTGGTGAAACATTGGTTCTAGACTTGTAGTCACCTTCTTCATCTTTGTTGGTAGATGGCAAGATGTTGCTGATTTACCAGTATCTTGATCCATCATTTCTGTGCTGCTTTGCTGAAGCTATATATAAAACAGAACATCCTTCTCTTAGTGTGGAGAATGGTGGTTCCATTGTGGATCTTTAGAACAATCTTTCTCACTTTGCTGCCTTCATTTCATCAGAAGATGTGTTTTTCATCTTCTTGTATAAGCCGGGTCAGGTCCCCTGCATGATTTTTGTCTTCATTTCACGATTCAAAGTATTCACTGATCTTTGTCTTTTCGCACCTAACCCGGGTCTGCACCGTGGCAGGGTACTATTCTACCACTAGACTGCGTTCTCGGTGAATCCCTTGGTGAATCATGTGGAGGTTCCTTCCGGCGCTGCAGCAGTACTCCATGAACATGAGGAGGCAGAAGAACTGGTTGGTCTCGTAGTGCTCCACTGTTGCTGGAAGGTCACTGTGCCTTATCACCGCTGGGCGATGGAGGAAGAATCAGCAACATTTATTTTCTACTAGTTGGAGTAATCAAAAACAGCATAAACATAAATATCCATTTAGGGACCAGATGCTCTTTCAATTTCCACATTTATTTTATACTAGTTTCACGACAATAAATCTTTGCCAAATAGATTAGAAATTTGGAGTAATCAAAATAGTATAAACATAAATATCCACTTTAGGCGTCTCCAATGGTTACCAAATCGCTAGCTAGAAACAATTCTATTGGCTATCAATATCACTTTACAAATCGCTAGCTAGATGAGACATCTAAATAAGAAAAAATAAACACTATAGTTGAGAGTTATGTGAGAGAGATGTTTCTAGGAGAGCGGGCTAGATTAGATATTTATTAGTCGCTAGCTATTTTGAGAGTCGCTAGCTATTTGGTCTCTCTCCTCGATAGCCAATCAACATGTTACTTTTATATTATTTTTTTATACCTCATCTAGCTAGCTATTTGTAAAGTGTCATTGATAGCCAATAGAATTCCTCCTAGCTAGCTATTTGAGCACCATTGAGAGCCCTTAGGGATCAGATGCTTTTTTGATTTCCACATTTATTTTCTTCTAGGTTCACTATTAGTTTTAGAAATGACTATTTGCCCTCTCCCCATGCCATGTGTTGGCCTCCTCAATATTAAATATCATCATCAATTATGAGGTGGTTACATGACATTGTGCTACGTTGTCACTAAAGTCACTTGAACTTCCATGTAATTTGGGTCATCAAGGTATACAAGTTATAACATATAAAAAAGAGAACCTCTAATAGCAAATGGATCACAAAAGGGGATTATATATGATTTAAATAATTTCAAAAATACCATAATATAGAGCATTTTTTTCTGTACTAAAACAAATTTTCTATGAATTTATAAGATTACATCAGATTTTAAGATTTAATTATATATATATTTTTAAATATATATGTAGATATTAGTATACCACCAAAGAGCAAGAACATCCAGCTTCAGTGGTTGCATAAGCGAAAAAGTCTGGTTTTCTAGTTCTAAAGGATAAATAAAACCATACCAATAATTAGAGGTCACAAGAACTTGTCCGGGAGAAAAAGAAAAGTAGCGCTGGGCCTTTTTTTCTTTTTCCGCCTTGAGGACTTACTTGGCGTTATATACCTGGGTTGGACCTCGATTACAGCCCGGCCCAGGCACCGGATCGGATACAACGCTGCCTATGTCCAATGGGCGTTTGCTATATTCCTTGTTAAAATCTCTCTTGTTCAAATTCAGACTTTAATTCAAAAGTTATGTGGCGCGCAGCTTTTTTCTCTTGCACTCCCTCGTTCGGGTAGAGCAAACTTTTATAATCTGACTAGCAATTCCTGTTGGAACCTTTTCCTGAGAGTCAATCCGGGGAGAAACCAACGGGGCTTCAAGGAATTGAAAGATTTTTTTTGTTAATTATATATTGTATTATATTATATACTTATTAGGCCCCAATCTTTTTTTTTTATTTGGGACTGTACTTAGGCCCCAATCTTTTGCACGCATAAGTGACTTGATCTACATGAATATAACATATAATTTTTTTTTTTCTCGAATACGCACGAGTGTGAATATCTTTATATTAGAAAAGTTTAAGAGTTTATAATGCTCCCTACATCCACAAATAAGCGCACCTTTTGACTTTGACGCTTCTTATTTGAGTGTTCATCTTATTTAAAAAAATGTAATAAATATTATTTGTTTTGTTATGGCTTATTCAATCATTTGAGATATTTTTATAGTAATTTATTTATTTTATTATTTACATAAAAAAAGGTGTAATTATTCATGGACGCAGGAGTACAATAGAGCACCAGGCTTGGCTGATCGTTCTCCTGAAGCCGGCACGGAGGTTATTATGAGGTTTAAAGCTTAACTTGGACTCTACAGCCTCTCGAAGTCGAAGCAGTGCATGAAGTAGTCTTCTTGTATCCAGTTTCGTATGCCATCAATTCATTGTCTGAAGTGTTCTAAATTAGTGAATTGTCTAAGGACGTATAGTGTGAGGAGCTATAAACGGAACTACCAAATCACAGAGACTTGTTCTTCGATCCGTTTTGCATATCCAATTGTTTTTTATGTTGCAATAGTTCTGCTAACTGACACTATCTAGATTAAGTCACTCTAATAGCGACGGATTACAAATTTCACAGTTTTGATTCTTTCTTCAGGTAGGAGGGTGGCTCAAGCAAGATACTATCTTTTCCTAATTAATAACCTGCTCTTCAGCTCTTGTTGTGTTGCACCCTGTATGGTTTTGATGAAGTCATATTGTCAGTTATTTTATTTAAACTTCTTTGTATGCTGCTGCTAGTAGTAGGCCTTGTCACCAGGTCACTGAACCCTTCAAATCTATTCAGGGATTGACCTAGCTCTTATTGGTGAATCTTTTGTTTTTCTTGTTGTCTTGCTTCTTCTTTGATCCAGTATATTGGTGAACTAGTACTACATGGATGCATGAATAAGACTTTGCTTGTGTGCTCTTTTGTTTTTCTTGTTGTCTTGCCACTTCCTTTGATCCAGTATATTTCATTACTTTAATCAATAATCTGGTTAATTTGCGGAATGAACCTTTTCTGAAACATTCCCTCTCTAGATTCATGTATTGTCTATATAAAAGCATTTAAGGACAGCGCCTTTTTGTACTGGCTTATGTGGAGCCATTTGTAGGTGTAGATTGATGTGTTGTTTACACTGGACTTGTTCTGCTCAGGGTGTTCTGGTTGTCACCTCAAAATTGTTTCTTAATGCCACACTTGGTTTACTCGCTCAAGAAGACTAGCTAGTGTTGCTTTCAGATACTTGTTTTAGCCGGAATGAACGTTTCCATATCTGAATAGTTAATGAAGTATGATGCTACAACAAATCATTCGTTGGCCAGGTCCAAATTTATTAGGCATGCATGACCCAGTTTCTGTCGTGTTTAAACTTTGCTGCTGTTGTTGTTCGTTGCTCATGGACTGAGTACTGATGAACCAATTCAGCAGTTGCATGAATATTTATTAAATTATGCAACATTTTCTTAGCAAAGAAGTTTGCTCTCACACCTAGCTAGAGCTGAGTATATTGTAAGAGCATCTCTGAAAGCTTCTTAAAAACTATTTGGTAAACCCATGATTGTGCCAAGTGAATAAACTGAATACAGAGATCTATTTTTTATCTTTCTCCACTTGGAATAATTATAGCTTCCTAAAACTCAAAACCAGTGGGAGGAGCAAAACCGGTTGGGAGGATGGGGAGCAACTGCGTGAAACCATGGCAGAGGAGGTGCCCAGACAAATAGCAAACGCAGAATGCTCACACATGATTGTGAGTACAGAGGGAGATTTAGGGGAGTTCATACAAAACTAGCTACGTGGAGACCCTTTTTTCTATTTTACCAAAAATAAATTAATCATAGTTGTTCGGTTGCTCGTTTCTGAAGCTGATAATTGTTGGCTGATGCTGTTTTTATTATGTGACAAAAAAATGTACCATGGTTGATAAGTTCAAATGAACATCGGCCCCAATTAAGTACTTATCAGGTGGAAGACACTTGAGTATGCTCCGGTGCTAATATGTGTTGGCATGGAGTTTGAGTATATTTTAAGCAAATATTTGAATTATTACATGTATATTAACGATTGTGATAACACTTTGACACTCGTGCCTATGCATTGTTTAGTTGGGCAAAAACTTACCCGAAGCACTGTTTGAACTCCCTGTAGCACGTTTTCGTTTGTTTGTGGTAAACATTGTCGACCCTTTTTTCTATTTCATCAAAAATAAATTAATAACCGTTGTTCGGTCGGTCGTTTCTGCGGCTGATAATTATGGGCTGATGCTGTTTTTATTATGAGAGAAAAACAATGTACCGTGGCTGATAAGTTCAAGCGAACATCGGCCCCAATTAAGTGCTTATCAGGTGGAGAAGATTCTTGAGTATGCTCCGGTGCTAATATGTGTTGGTGGCATGGAGTTTGAGTATTTTCTAAGCAAATATTTGAATTATTACATGTTGTATATTAACGGCGTGATAACACTTTGACACTCGTGCCTATGCATGTATTACACTTAGCTGATTCGGAGTAGTATTGGCTTGTTTTGTTGGTCTTAGATTGTGTTTTAAAACTGAGTATGTTTGAAAAACGAAGAGGGTCCGGCATGTAAAAATGGAACAGTGAACCCTTCTGCGGCAATGATTGATGCACATGTGTTGTGCGCTCTGCTCGGTAGAAGACAAATACTGGGCAAAAGTGAGTATTTTAATTACCTGCTGTTACAGGTGCATTTGCATTATTTGCATTATTATCAGTACCTGGTGATTGAATCCTACGAAAGGGACGCATGGAACAAGTCCACCGCTGCATATGGGATCCTTGTTCCTTGAACTGCTTAGTTTTTTAAAAACGTATTCTTACAAGTCAAGCCATGCAAGTAAGGAGATTAGATGCTATCAGGGCCAAATTAATAAACAATATCCTTCATAATAGCTGGGAACTAACGGGTATTCACGGGCATGCTTGGTTTGTAGCTTTCATACTAATTAACTTTCGAGTTTTTAAAACATAGCTTAATTGGTTTGTGTACTTTTTTCATAGAGATTATAGAGACTATGTCACATAAACAAGAGAGAGAGAGAAAGATTGTAGAGACTACCATTGTGTAGGTGACTTGTTAGTGATAAAAGTTGAGCTAGAGCAAATTGCTTAACCGCCATCTATTGTCTAGCAAATTGCTCTCTAGTGCATTTCTAAAATTTGTATTACGCTATTCAAACACCCCCACGCCTCTAGCCATTTAGCTGTAACGTGCGAAAGCAACTATACCATTTGAGATGTGGAGAGGTAGTTAGAAGAAAGCATACAACAGGGTGCTGAGGATATTGTGTGCAATGGCTTCTCACCGGATCGGCCTAAAAATGGTTCCCATTAAGAGGAGGCAAGTACTTTCTTTTCCGCCATCGGTGAGAAAACACTTGTGCCGGAGCGTGTGTTTTGGTCCTTTTTGTAGACCGAGCAGTCTTTTCACTATTATCACCTAGTTATACTTGTGGATGGCCCCATGTGTTGGCTAATGGTTTTAGCAACTGATCTGACCGATGTTGTTTTGTTATGAGAAAATTATACAATGGCTGATAAGTTCAATCGAACAAGATCTCCACTAGCATTTGCATTGGGATAGAGAGAAACCAATGATACATGGTCCTGGTTCATGTAGCTTGTACGAGAAATTGTGTTTGACAGGCCTCGTAGGATATGTATGATCTCAAACTATACCACTCTAGATACAACTCTCGTTGCATGCCCCTCCGTTCTAAAAACATGTTGGTTTAGACCCTTTCAGAGATCTTATTTGATTATTTGTCTTACTTCAATACTGATTTCTTTATCTTATAGTTTACATAATTATTTTTGAATAAGAGGAAGCAATCAAATACGATAAGTCAAAAAACATTACTTTTTAGGACGGATGGAGTACCTATGAACTAGAAACAAATATCACTATTTCTCGTTTCATCCGTAGCAAGAAGTCGAAATCATTTAAAATCATTATGCTAATTCATCAAAGCTTAAGCCATGGCAAAGTCCAACAGTTGAGCTTAAGAATGCTTCTAGCACACTTGAAAATCTTTGGGAGCACGTACGGGTGCATCACCATTGGAACAAATTAAGGAACGTACTGTAACTCCTACCGGTGAGAGCACACATGTAAAATCATAGCGGCCACACATGTCATGCATGGTGAGAGCACGGGTGCTTTCATGCATGTCCAAAGCTCTGGTGCAAAAAAGCTTAAAATCATCGATCTTCCCGGATGGATAGAGAGATCTTGATGAGTGTTTTGGAGCACGAGGAGGTCAGGTGTGAGTTCCTGCAGCTAGCGGCGACCTGTTGGGTGATGTAACATCGGATGGATGGAGCTCGTCGAGCGGCTGTATCCTCCGTCACGCGTCGGTCGGCCTATCCAGCAGGAGAGGAGACGTCCCAATCGCGTCACCGTCGCCATCGTTCCATCACATAAAATATTGAAAAATAGTACTACTACTCCCACTCTCCAAGCTGCTGCTGCCGCTGCCACAGGCCACACTACTCTGCACGAAGAGAGAGAGCTCGGAGGCGGCATGGGCGTATGGGCATGGCCTTTGGGGAAGTGACGTTTGGAATGACGGATGGATAGATGGACGCAAGCATGCAAAAGCCGATCGAGGCGCCGTGCCCGCCGGAAAACGCCCGTGTGGACTCCTCTCGAGCACCAGCAGCCAAAGCACAAGCACGCCGTCAGAACCTCCAGTGCTCTCATTGCAGCTCCGGTCGATTCCACTGCACAAACTATGAGTACACACATGACACATCTAAATCCACGAACAAATCTTAGTACTAGAACACTTCACTTCACTGCTTACATAGGAGTACTCCTACTGATGACTTTTTTTTTTTTTGATAACACTCCTACTGATGACTGATTTACCAATCCATATGTCCGGCCGGTCGGTCGGTCGCTCAGTCACATCCTGCTACTCCAATGCAGTGAGAGGAAACCACACAGTTTACACGACATTAGAACGACGACGATGACCCTAACAGTACACTTACTACTAGCAACAAGTTAACCAAGCTTAACGACGTACGATGCCTGCAGAACTCACTTCTAATCGACTGATAATTGATTGGGTTACTACGATAGGAGGCTAGATAAATTAGCATTAACACACACAACCGACGTGGACGTGTGGGGCCTGGGCATATCCATCCATAGACCATAGCCCTATCCATGTAGCGGTGTGTGTGCATGGATGCATCACATGCAGCTAGACGAAGCCCCAGCCGAAGGCGCCATCGAGCTGACCAGGTCCGACAGCCATCTGCGGCGGCGCGGACCGGCCCTCGACCTTGACCTCCATGGCGCCGGCGAAGGGCCACTGGAGAGCTGCCCCGCTGCCCATCATCGACGTCCCGGACAGACCATGGCCGCCTGCGGAGAGGAACAGTGGCAGCTGGAGGTGGTTGTTGTCCTGCAGGGAGAGGGACGAACGCAGGTTCGGGAAGAAGGCCGCCGGAGTCGTCGGCGGCGGCGGCGGATCGAAGGCCAGCGGCAGGGTCAGCGGCAGCGAGGCCGCGTTGTACGGCTGCCCGATGCCGAGCGCGGCGGCATCCAGGCCAGCGCCAGCGCCGGCGCCGGTGGTGGTGCTAGTGGAGAAGCAGGGCACGAGCTGACGCCCAGTGACCAGGTTGTTGTTGTTGCCATTGTTGTTGGCGGGTAGGAGCTGGTGCTGTCGCCGTCGGCGCCGGCGGCGGCCGCCGCGGCCAATGCCAGCGACAGCGGGGAGGTGTCGGTGACCGTGAGCAGTGGGCGAGGCGCGGACGACGCCGACGCGCCGCCGCCACCGCCGCCTCCGTTGCCGATGGAGGCTGAGGTGGAGTCCGAGAAGCAGGACTCGCCGGCGCTGCTCAGGCCGCCGAGGCGGTGGTGCTTGCGGACGTGTGGGACCTCGCCGGGCTTCTGGAACACCCTCGCGATCACCCACTCATCCTGGAAAAGGTTGTACTCAATGTGTTATTATTTTTATCATATAAATAAATAAAGAAACAAGGGTACAGTTCAGGTGTCTTCTTTTACTGTACATAATTAACAAAGAAAAAGTATTTTTTTGCTGATTAATGAAGAAAGTACTTGTGCATAGAAAATGCCATTGTAACATGTACTTGTGCATAAAAATGACATTTTAACATGAATACTATTAAACGTTGCTGATAATGAAAATAATTAATAAAGTACTAGAATTCAAGAGTAGAATTTATACATGCCAAAATGAAAAAAAAAAACACTTAGCCAAATCTAGTGACACTTGACACGATCAGATACTCGTAGCAAACATGGATACGAAGCACGAGATAGTAGTAGATGTTAGGGATTTTAGCATGCACGAACATGCTCTGAAATCGATCAAGTTCAGAAAGTGGAAGCAGTAATACTAGTAAAAAAACAAACAAGCTGTGCATTTAAACTTTGCTGATACTACGCTCGATCGCATATCATCGGCACTGGCCAAGAAAAGATTCGAATCCCTGTGCCATGCCATTGCCATATCCACGCACGTAATGTAGCAGCAGAGAGAGCCAGAGCGAGCTTCAGAAGCAAAGCCAGCCAGCAGCTGCAGCAGCAGTACGTATCCTACACGCATGCACTCAACTGATGCATGCCCTGCTCCTGTGCACTGTACCACACTGTGCTAGGCTAGCTACTCCTGTCCTGTCCTATACTCGTAGGTAGCCATCCCATGCGCCATGCTTGAAGTGAGCCTCCCTCCTCACCTCCCTTTTGCCCTCCCATCATCATTACTTCGTGTCTCTAGTGCTGTACTACCACTACGTAGGAGTATTTGTAGCTTTGTGCAGTGCGTAGTGTACAAAATTTCGAGTTTCAGATGCATGCGCAATGAACTCCAATCCCAGAGAACTTTTTTTGTAAAGAAAAAACTTCAATCCAAGAGAACATAAACAAATATCTACTAGTAGCAATTTTATTGTACCCTAATCTAATATAAATTTAAAATGCTCGCTCAAACAACATACTACTAACTTACTACAGTTAAGATGATGAATCAATTCAATAGTATATATAAGGCAGGAGAAACTAAAAACAAAGGCGAGATTAGGCAATGTGTTCAGACAAATATATATATACTAACCCTTGCCGATGAGTTGGGGAGGAAATGGTACGCATAATTCCCCTCAAGTCGATACTCATGCATGACCCAGCACGTCTTGACTCCTTTGGGCGCGCGGCCACGGTAGAAGACGAGTGTCTTCTTCATCCCGACGAGCGCACCACCAGACAGCGGCGCGACGCGGATCTCGCGGTCCTTGCCGGTGGCCTTCCAGTACCCGGCGACGGTGGCGCGGTTGGTGCGGAGTCCCGTCGGGTACTTGCGGTCGCGGAGGCTGTAGAAGTACCACTCCTTCTCGCCCATCTTCGCCTTGTCGGGGAGCTCCCACGGGCTCGCACTTGTTCAGGTCGATCTCGGCGATGGCGCGCCCGCCGCTGAAGCTGCCGTCCATGGCTTTGCGGAGGAGGTAGTAGGTGATCAGCTCCTCGTCTGTTGGGTGGAAACGGAACCCCGGCGGAAGGTCGCCGCTGACGGCGACGGCGTGGGTGGTGCCGTCGAGACACAGCTGCGTGCCTAGTGGCACGCCGAAACGCTCCATCGGCGTCGGTCGATCTCCCCTCCCGCCGAACCTGCGAGCACCAGCAAGCAAAAACAAAAGAACAGGATCGAGGACATTAATGAGGGCATCGACGAGCAAGAAGAGACAGCCATGGAAGAGGAATGGAAGAGGGAGGGCCACACTACTACCTGTGCCGGCCTGTGGTGAAGTGAAGGGATGGTGCTCCGGCGGGGTTCGTGGGCTTGGTTTTATAGGGGGCAGTGCAGACAGGGAGGCGTAGTGCAGTGGGTTGGGGTTGGGGTAGGAGAGGGTGGGTGGGTGAGGAGTTAATGGCGGATTCGACGAATCGGGGGAGGGTGTCAGTCTCTTCCCTTGCTCACAGCGGAGCGGCCGGGGCAGAGGCAGAGGGAGGGACGTGACGTGGCGGAGTGGTGGAGCTTTGCTTGTGTCTGGGGGTTTGGGGAACATGGACGGTGCACACAGATCGGATCGGACGGACCCAAGGGCGTGCCGATGGTGGACTTCAAAACCTTCAACTCCGTGCACGCACGCACGGCCCCTAGACGAGACAAAAAGGAACAGTATGAAATGCACTGCTCTCCCGGTCCCATATGTTGTAGGGTTTTTTAGGGAAAGGAGTGCAATATTGTTGCTTAAGTAGATTGGTAGAAAAAAAATAGCAACATATATATATCTTTGAATAGGCCTTGTTTAGATGTCAGAAAAATTTGTAAAAAACACTGTTTCGAACTCCTATAGTACATTGTCAGAAGACGTTTCGTTTGTTTGTGGTAAACATTATCCTACCACGGGATAACTAGGCTCAAAAGAATCGTCCTCGCAATGTACTCTAAACTGTGTAATTAGTTATTATTTTTACCTACATTTCATACTCGAACATATATGTTTTGGTGTATTTATTGTCATGTGATGGAGAGATCGATAGTGGAAAAACTTGAAAGTTGGGTTAGAAATTTTAGCCATCTAAACAAGGCCTGAGTACTTTAGTAAATAAAAGTATGTTTCATCTATCGAATGAGAATAAGGGACCGTTTGATAGGGATTTAGATTCTCATAGACATGTTTAAAATTCACACTCTAGTAGAGAACATTTGAAGTGGTCAATCAGAATCACTAAAGCGTTTGCTTATTATGTGTAAAAGTCCAATGTAGAGTTTGGTTCTCCTTTTTGAGTATGTTTCATCATCAAAAACAAAAAAAAAAAAAAACAACAAGGCTTCTAGTTGATGCAGCTCCCATGTTCTCGAGTATCATATACCCCTTTGTTCTTCTTGTTCTTAACCTGAAATTAACGGTTAGCGACAAGAAGGTGCATACTACTAACTTTGGCAACATGCCCTTCCTTTTTATTTAAAAAGGAATGTTTCTTAAAATTTGGGGTATCTCCCGGCAATGCTTAAGTTATGGTCTTGAGCTTGACAATGGGGAAACATCTTGCACCTATTGGTGGTCAAGTTCCCATTTTCACAACTTAAGAAATTACCATTATGCTTAAGCTACAAGGTTAGCACCACCATATGACTACAGGATTTCAGTGTTTATGATAATTGTATGCATCCACAACCGTTCTGTAAAAAAGTTTGTGAACGACGATCAAGAGGTGGTTGTATTCCTAGTAGAAGCAAGCGATTAGAAGAAAAACCAAACCTAGAGGCCCCAAAAAGCGAGCATGAAACATGAGAAGTCTCAAACGAAACTTGATACACATGCTCGTTAGCCAATTCATGCTTGGTCTCGAGAGTTGTTGCTTTGTGCATGTCCATGGCATGGGAGTTTTTATGTAGGATCAACGTTGATTCTTGGCCATTATGGGGAACAATGTTTTGATGGCACGAGGGACATGGTTTTTGTTTGAGCGAGGGTAAAGGTGCATGTTCTATTTCACAAGCATGTGAAATGAATGGAGATATGAATTTCTCCTCCTCGAATGGGTCATTGTCGGGATGTCGCTTTGCCACTAGATTTTTACAAGAAAGAATAGGAGTGGCGGAAGTAGTTGCTCCCAACTTTACATCAAGGCTCTTGTCAGGTATATATAAATAGGATACCCCACAAGGGCCGACTGGACACATATGACCACTAAGGCCTAAGACGAACCAAGTGTTGAGGCCCATCTTAGCCCGTCAACACTCCTCCGCTTCGCCCGAACCCTCGAAGGCCTCGGACGTAAGCCAAGTCACGATTCACCTGACCCCCGCGGGATCTCGGGAGGACACTACTCCTAGGCACAAGGGAACCCTCAAACGCATTCCCGATTCGCCCGACGCCGTGACATCACCCCTAATATCACCCACATCCAGAGCTGGTTTCACTAAGGCCCAAGACCTAGCCATGACTACCCTCTCCTAGAGAAAGGGTGTATTCACCTAGACCGTGTGTGCCATGAACGCATTCATAGTACAACTTCCGTTGTGTCGCCTCTATCCAGGCCATGCTTGAACAGGACACGGGATGGTTGTGACTGTGCTGCCTAATCCGGTCCTCACCGCGGCGAACGGGGTGAGCCTGACCATTTTCAAGGTACGATGGCAGACCAAGCACGCCTTTGGCCATGCCATCACAACATCGACCAGTCCCTACAGTGCATGGCATGACGGTGATTTTGCTCCACAGCACCTGGTGTATAAGCCACAGTTCCGCCTAACTTGTCCTCCGCTTGACTTCCATCCTTGACGGACTGAATAAAGGGCAGGGTGAACGCCATCTACCCCGATTCTCCAAACGATTGGATCAACCGCCATGCTCCACTACACCTAAGGTACAAGGCACTATGTTGGCTAAGCCATGAATCATGGCACCGATGACCACCTGCGACGAGATGAAGGGCACGAGGGGCAAAGCATGGCTACACGGCTTCTACAAAGAAGGAATCTCCACTCGGCGATCACTCCTCCGTGGCAAAGAATCGCTCATCAAGAGGGAGATCAACGGTGGGTGCGGCGATCCTACGCTACCTTCTTCTCTTTTGTTTTTATTTTTTTTTCTTCTCCGTGTATTTTTCTATTATCATTCTTTCATTTAATGAAAAAAAACATAGCTAGGGAATTCCCTGCCGTTTCTCAAGAAAAGCAGTTTTTAAGTACTCTCTCACCCCTAAAAAGAGTGTCGTTTTGGACTTTTCAAACATCTTGTTTGACTGTGTTTAACCATCTATCTTATTCATTTTTCTATAAATATCATCTAATTTTTTTATAACTTCTTTTATCATTAGGGATACTTTAATACTATTTTATTTATTTTATAGTTTACATAATTTATTTAATAAGATGAAATGGTCAAACACGATGTTTAAAAGTAAAAAAAAAATGTAACTCTGCTTTTTTCGACTAATATAACTCTTTGGAGACAGAGAGAATATGTAGCTATTTTGTCAAGGCTTGTTCGGTAGGAAAGTTGACAGTTGTGTGTGAACACAGAGGCAAAAGTCCTACCAAACGTGCCCTAAACCCATAAATTCTTAGGCTCCGTTTGGACGTTGATATTGAAGACCTTAGCATTGAATTGGCTTCAATCCCAAATCAGAGTAGTATTGATATTAGGTTGCAATACCAAAACTATTGTTTGATTCCCATGAAATTGCTAGTTGGAATTGACCCTCTTCTTCTCCAACTCTTCATACCGGGCTAGGGGACGTCATGGCTAGGAGGCTCTAGCCCTCGACGTGGTGGCCATGGCTGGGCGGCGTTGGCCCCTCGGCGGCGATCGTGGCTGGCAGCGCTGCCCCCTTGACGCTGGGCGGCCATGGGCGGCGGCGCTGCCCTCGATGGGGCGGCCATGGCTGGGCACCGCTTGGGCGGATCTGGATAGAAGCCATGGCTGGACGGAGCTGACCTCCTTGATGGCGGGGCATGGTAGGGTGTGCCTCACCGACGGAGGGAGTATGGGGTGGTGCGGTCGCCGACGGACAGAGTAGGGGAGGGGGTGTCGGCACGGTGGAGTTGCGATAGGGAGGCGCAGAAGAGTCGCGAGACAAAGATGACAGCGAGGCAATTCCAATGAATACGGAGGGGAAGGGATCTGAATTGAGCGGGGGGGTTCGGCTGAAGGCCCGATACTTCTTGGCATTGGAGGAGATTTCCAATTCCAATAATGAGAACATCCAAACAGGAGGTATTGAGGTCACCCAATACCAATTCCGAATTCCAGGCTTCAATATCTACATCCAAACAGGGCCTTAGAGTTATTATCATATCCACCCTTCAACTTTTAAGATGTCATTTAATTAGATAGGGATTTTAGAAATCAGTATTACCCACGGCCTAGTATGAACCAGATTTCTAGCTAGTTTTTTTTTTTTTTTAAATCGGATTCTCAAAGTCTAAAAGATTAGACCGAGCCTTCGAGACTGTATCTTGCTATCTCTCCTATTTTGATAGTGTATAGAAAACTTTATCGAGACCTTCAAAGTGGTCGATTCTTTAGCAAAACTGCCTCACAATGAGAGAGCAAATTTTATATTAATAATGTAACATGAAAATAAGGATCAAACACAAACCTGTGTATTATGTTTTTAGAACTTTGTCAATAAAATTTTGAAGCTAAACTTTATTTGATTATGACTATAACTTCTATAATGTATGGCAATGTTCTATTAAGCATGTGTCTAATTGAAAACATTGAAATCTATCATGGGCTTTTAAAATTTTATTTTCATCCGGGGCCATGAACCAGGCATGAACTCTCAATGCAGTCCTCTAGGTCCTTTAACTTTTAAGTTGTTCATTCTAAGTTTGCTATAGGTCGTCGTAGTTCATACTTAGAAAGTTAGAATGAACCATTTGAAAAGTTGAAGCACCTAGCACCCTAATCGCCTAATCGGGCGATAGTCACTTTAAGAGTTCAGACCTAGATGAGAATGTAAAATAAAAAGCACTCGCAATGTGTTTCACTCAATTAAATTTACAATCTTTAAGTAAAACACATGTTTACTTGTAAATATATCATAATTTAAATTTCATATTATCCATGCATGCATGTTTTGTGACTCCGATTATCGACAAAGAGATAGCTGTCGACAGTTAAGGACTAGTCCATAACTCCATATCCATGGATCACTATCGAATCCAATTCGGTATCCACGATAAAGTTAAATATCCGCAAGCATGTGAAAATAAAAACTGCATAATTTTCGTATTATCATATTTTTAATCAAAACTGCATCAGTAACTTGATAGTGAAAATATTTGTTTCTTAGAGATAGATTAATAATGCATTCAAAGACACATAATGTCGATTTTAATATTTCTTCCCTGTTTACGAGAAAAAATAAAAGATCATCTGAGTGGAGGAACATGCAGGGCAAAAAAATCGTACCAAACAAACTAAGTATACTACTCACTGAAAGGGACATAGGAAAAAGAAAACAAAACTCAAAGGCAAGGAAAAGACGTGGAAAGAAACTCCCTGAAAAGCCGAAAACAAAACAAAACGACCAAACAACTCAAGAGACTCGTTGTATAAATCCAAATGACACAAGGAAGAAACACAACAAAACAAAAGACACCGAACTTATATCTCGTCTTATCAGCCATGATGCAATGTTTTTTTCTCACAATAAATCAGTATGAAGCTGCAGGAACCACCAGCTCAACAACCACTGAGAATGGAAACTTAGTTAAATTTAAAGTAGTTTTTTATCAAGATAGAATTTTAGTTGTACTATTCAATAGTTGTTTTTATTAAAAAAACTAGCTAGCGTCTTCGAGAAGGAATGGAATTTTGGACCCCCAAAGATTGGAGCAGGACTCCACTCCAGCAGCCACTAGCCACAGTGTCGATCAGCAGCGTACGAACATCCTGACCGATACGACGTCGTCGACGTGCTCCCGCCGCACGCTCCGCCACACACACATGGATACGCAACGGCAACGCTCCAGCTCACACGCCATGTCACGGCCTCACCGTACCAGAGACGGTCGGCCCGCCAGGCGCCAGGCCACATCATCTCATCTGCACACGGTGCCAGCCAGTCGTGCCATGCCATGCCACGGCAGCTCCAGCTGGGACACGCACACGCCATCCGGGTCAACCGAGGCAGCCAGTGAGCCAGGCGACCTTTTCTGCCTGCTCGGCCGACCTGACCGCCGCTGCCGGCGCGGCGACGCAGGCAATTGCTTGCCGGCCATACTCCTGATAGTCCAAACCACAGGGCGTTGCGTTGCCGAATGAATTTGAATGGTTCTGCTGCTGCTTCGATCTGCAGGAGCTTTTTTCAATTTTGCGCCGGCCAGCGGCCTGAATTTTCACATCTGAACGGCAGCATCCATCATCCGGCGTTGCGTCTCGTAAACGAGGTTTTACTCTTTCAAGACGGCTCCAGTTCACATTTAAGTGTTGTGATACGTTGTGACCAATGGTCAAAGGAAACAACATAAATGCCATCGTATAATAAATAAATGGAACAAATCAAACATATAATTACTGAAACAGATTGAGAGTCTAAGATCAATAAGCCTTATCTGTTTTATATAAGGCATAGTTGGAGAAATGTTGATAGTCTAAGATAAGGCATTGTTGGGGAACATTTTTCCCCAATCTTGCTAGAAGATCAAGATTGGGAGTGGGTTTTTGGAAACTCTTCGAGATGCTCTTTAACTTGCTTAATTTTCTAGTAAGCCATAGTTCAAAAAAAAGACGTGTGCGAAAAGACACTGATTCCGGATGCCAATTACATAAGTTGTTTAATTTAGGCAAGACAATATTTAAAAGCATGTAGATAAAGTTAAAACTTCAGTAGATTATCTATCTAGATAAAGCCAAAACTTCATACATTATCTTTTAGGACCGAGAGAGCACCTTAAAGCCAAATCCTTTCGGACATCCGGTCAAAAATCCGATGTGACAATCCAATGCAAAAATATTTCACCAACTAAACACACCCTAAACGATACTCCCTTCTTTTCGGTAAAAAAATACAATCTGAGGCGAAGTTAGAGACCAAGCAAAAAAGTACGTGTTTACCCCTACTTTCCCATCCTCCAAAATGCACTACACGCGGAGTGAGAGGCTCGCTCTCCTCGGCACCTCGTCTTGTGCATGCCGCCATACTCGGGAGATAGCAGGTCCGAGCTCTCGACCTCTCGGGATATAGGTTTTTTTTTTTTTAATTATACGCTGGAGTCGCAGACGAGTGAATGAGGGCAGCCGGCTGTGCATTCACGACTCACGAGAGTTTGTCATGATTTTTACCTCAGCGGGTATCACGACAACGCCTAGAGCCTAGTGTGTAGGTCTATTTTCTCAAACACGTTCGTGTTCCTACAATTGCATGCTTTACTGGGACAAATGGAGTATAGTCGTAATATTTGTCACTTTCGGGAACTATGCTCCTCTCACAAACTTGCTTCTTGAGCGACAAACAAACTGTGACGAAGGTGGTATTTCTATAAAGAATCACATCACACAAATGTTATGCTAAATTCCCTAAATGATACTCCCTCCGTTCGGTAAAAAATACAATCTGAGGCAAAGTCAGAGACCAAGCAAAAGTACGTGTTTACCGCTACTTTCCCATCCTTTGAAATGCACTATGCACGCAGATCGAGGCTCGCTCTCCTCGACACCACGTCTTGTGCATGCCGCCATACTCGAGAGATAGCAGATCCGAGCTCTCGACCTCTCGGTTTATAGTTTTTTTTAATTATACGCTGGAGTCGTAGACAGTGGATGAGGGCAGCCGGCTGTGCATCCACCACTCACGAGAGTTTAACATGATTTTTACCTCAGCGGGTACCACGACAGCACCTAGAGCCTAGTGTGTAGGTTTACTTTCTCGGACACGTTTGTGTTCCACAATTGCATGCTTTACCGGACATAGGGGAGTATACCCGTAACGTTTGTCACTCGGGAAGCGTGCTTCCTCTCACAAACTCGCTTCTTGAGCGACAAACAAAGCTGGGGACGAAGGTGGTATTTCTATGAAGAATCACATCACACAAATGTTATGCTAAATTCTTTGGAATGAACAAAGATGCCAAACCTAGCTTCTCATGATTCATTTTCTACATAGTAGTAGAACAATTTTATCGATATAATCGTTTTGACACACGCAAGTACCCATCCCGAAAAATACCGCTAGCACAAAAAGCACAAAAAGTCTGTCTCGGAAAAGCTGAACCGCCTTTGATTTTGAATACAAACACTTCATACGGCAGAAAAACAAAATTGATTGCATGCGCCGATTCGGATCCCGATCCCGGTCCTTGCACAAAAGCTGTAATTTGACCGGTCAACCTAACGACCCCTTCTCCCGGTTGGGCTGGAGGGAGCTCTTTTCCTTCCCGCCATCACCTCACCTCACCTCACCTCCTATATAAACCAAACCCCGTCCACGTACATCTCTATCCGCCAGCTTTTTCCCCACAGGAATAGCAAGAACAAGCGCCTCCTCGTGCCGACGTCCGTCGCCTGCTCGCCGTTGACCGATCGAGCCGGCAGCCGGATCAGATCGGCCGGAGCGAGATGCTCCACGGCGTCAGGTTCCTGCGCTCCGCCGTCGCCGCCTTGGCACGCCTCGCGCACGCGCTCATCATCCGCAGCGGTCTCCTGCTCCTCATGCCCCTCTGCTCGCCGACGTCGTCGTCGACCTCGGCGATCGTCGGCCCCGCGCCATGGCAGCATCATCATCAGCAGCCGGCGGCGGCAGCCCCTGCTGCGGCAAGAAGGCGGCGCACCACCACCACGCACCGGTAGGGGCGGCTCTGAATCTGATGGCCCTCGATGACGCCAACAAGGACCTGCTGATGGCAACAACGCCGCTGTCGGCGGCGGCGGCGGCGCACACACCGCCGGCGGCGGTCGTCGTCGTCGTTGTTCCGGTGGCGCTCAAGCCGCAGCAGCAGCCTGCCGAGAGAGTTATTGCTGCGGAGACGACGACCAAGACGGCGGTGGCGGTGGCTTCCAAGGCGGCGGCGAGGGGAAGACGGCCGCCCAGGCTGGCCATACCGGCGCCCGTCGCCTGCGCTCCAGGGGTCGACCCGTTCGGCGGCGTGGCGGACATGGATGCCGAGGTGGCCACCGAGATGGAAGTGCAGGGCGACGGGTTCTGCCTTGCCAGCAGGAGAGGGGTCCGCCACGCCATGGAGGATGGCTATGGGGTCATCACCCAGCAAGGAACCTCCCAATTGGTACGCATGCACATTCAACGTTTCATCACCACCAGATTGTTCATTTCTTATGAAACTCAATGCAACTAACTATGTTCGGAGGATGGGATATATACTAACCTACCAACAAGGTGCTTTAAATGGTGTAATTTTTCCCCTAAATGAAAATCCACATTAATCTTAAGAAACTGGATTATATAATCAATGATGGACAATGAGACGCTATGAAAAATCCACATTAATTTTATGGATAAATGTTCATACCAAGTGCTTAGTTTCGTGATATTGTAAAAAAAACTATAAATTCAACCAGTAACACTGATATCGATCGAGATCCCTTTTGAACCTCTCCCTCATAATAAACTTCTTCATTGGTCAAGAAACATCAAATAAAATGGATTTTTTTCCAAATTTTTGTGATGCGGTGGTACATTGAACAAGACATCGCAATAAGCGAGAGAGGGAGAAGAATTGAAGCTGGCCATCTAATGAAATCGAACGGACCAAACAGATATGGTTGTTCAAACATATGTTTGGCGATGATGAATAATAATACCCACTCCCTCCCTGTTAAGTTGCATGCACCAACCAATTCAACCCAAAAGCTTAAGCTGATGGGGAGAGGTGGGCAATTCACTTATATTCCAACACTCCCCCCTCAGGTCGAGGCTCCGACGAGAGATCTCAGCGACGGACGAGCCTCGGGCGTGGAATATGAGCGAGCAACAATTATTTTTATTTTAATTACGCTAAACCGGGATTCGAACTCTGGCTTTGATACCATGTTAAGTTGCATGCACCAACCAATTCAACCCAAAAGCTTAAGATGATGGGGAGAGGTGGGCAATTCACTTATATTCCAACAAAACTATTTTCTTGGACAAACAGATCGATATCGGTATTGTAGATGTTTATGCTAAACTATGTGCACTAAATTTTGCATTGATAAATGGGTAGAGTTCTCATTTTAGTTTCTTTCAAAGCAAAAAGTTAAATGCTTAAGAACTATGATCTTCAAGTGAATTTTGATCTTCCCAAAACTGTTTTGGGATTGTAAAATATAAAAAAAAATACACACATGTGTGCATAGCATACTATATATGTATGATATGCATGTGAACTACAGATGCTAGTTAGTTTAACAGTTAAAATTAGAATAATCCATCAATTAAACCTGAAGAAATCAATATTCATACTAGGTTGTCTAACTAATACTGTAGGATACAATTAGCTACGCATATGTTAATGCATAATCAATTTCCACAGTAAACATACATGCATTCCCTATGGTTCATAAGGTTAGCAAGAAAAGTTTAAATCAGCATCGAATTGCAACTCTTCTCACCGATAACCCTTTTTGTATTATTCTTATATTACGCAAGCAATGCACACCTAGCAAGTACCCCATAGTTATTTAAGAAACTAGTATATTTCCATTGCTTAGCTGCGAAACATCCAAAACCTAAAATGTATTTTCCTCTCTATCTCTCTCGCTAGAGAAATTAAGGGTACATGACTTTTTGGTCAAACTAGAAGGCAGCAGCAGCTAGCATTCCCCCATTTATTTCAAAGAAAAAAGGGAGCATTAATTGTATTTAAAACTTGTACTATATCCGTTGTTTTATTTCGTCAACATGAATGTAAGATGTGTATATACATATTCAACAAGCAAGACACTACCTATCATTAAATTTCCGTGCCTGTTTTCCTGCACAGGCGTTCTACGGTGTGTGTACGACGGGCACGGTGGCCGTGCGGCCGTGGATTTCGTTGCCGACAAGCTGGGCAAGAACGTCGTCGCCGCACTCGCTGCTGCCTCAACGTCGACGACGACCGCAGCGAGCCAGCAGCAGCAGCCATCGTCGTCGTCGTCCTCGAAGACGACGACACAGCCGCCCAAGACGAGTAGTGCTGTTGTACAAGATGAGCAGGTCGACCAAGAGGTTGACCCGGTCGTGGCGGCGATCAGAGCGGCCTACCTGACGACGGACCGGGAGTTCTTGACCCAGGTAGGCATCATCTATATATACATATATACATATCGCCTACTAGTATACTACAAGTATACGCATTAGATTCTCTTTGTGTAGCCTATAGACTAAGTAGTAGCTTACAAATTGCGATGCAAGAGCAGCAGATCTAGACAGCAACTAGTGGCTCCATCCGTCCATTGTTTTTTGTTTGACCGGGTCTGCTGGCGGCGTTGGCGTGCATGGATGCATGGTTTGAACGGGTCAAGCCCTTGTTGCGTGTTGCTTCATTGGTTGCTGTTTTCAGCTGGACGTTGACCGTTTACGTTACGTCGCGGTTCTCCTAGTTGCCACGTAGGTAGTGGCACAAACAATTGGCCTAATCTGCTAGGTTTAAGCCAAGTGGGGTATGGTGTGGCAATGGTGATAGAGATTGATGAATGCATGGCATGATGGCAAGCTGCTGCGTGCTGCTTTGCTTCCTTCAGTGCCAGTGCCGTGTGGATTCTGCGAGCTAGGATGCATGGCATATGCAGAGGGCGGCCGCCGGCCATTGGTAGTACTAAACGTTCACATTATTGACTAGGTCTAGGTCACCTCACCTGGCTGCCGTGCACCCTCGTCCGGCCGTATGGTGGCACAAGCCTACGCGTTCACTCAGCTAGCTCAATTCTCTCATGATTCAAATGGGGAATTTCCGGGCGGTACGGTTCATGTGAGGTACAACACGTTAATAGTTGGTGAGGGGGTTGTTTTTCCCGCGTGAGGATCGAGTTGAACAATCGTATTATTCGTGCTTTGCAACGTTAGTGTTTTGTAATTATTTGAAAAGTGTAGCTTTATTTTAAAGCTAGGTGATATATGCTTTATGCATAGTATTTAGTTCTTATGATTTCTTAATTTTTCAAGGAAATAATGGTGTTCTAGTCTATCCCCTAAAACATCGATCTTGTAAAAATTATTGTTTGTAAATTCAAGCACCTAAAATATAGTAACTCCCTTAAATTATTATTGCAAGACAGCAGTGTGAAGTGAATATCACACACACACATGATCAAAATTTGAACTTAGCTTTGCACATATGCATGGTTTTCCATGAATAGTAGTACTACTAGCAATAACATCAAGACTTAGCTAAACACTTGCATGATATTGGAGTTTTAAGTATAACTGAAGACTCAACTCCATTATATTTATATATTACTATTACCAGTAATTTGCATTTGATAATTACTAATCGGCGTACTCTTGTCTTGTGTCATGTAGGGTGTGCGCGGTGGCGCATGCGCGGCGACGGCTCTGGTAAAGGACGGCGAGCTCTTCGTCGCCAACGTGGGCGACTGCCGCGCCGTCCTCGGCAGCCGCAGCGGCGTCGCGACGGCACTGACGAGCGACCACACCGCCGCCCGCGAGGACGAGAGGCGCCGCATCGAGAGCACGGTAAGTGACGATCATCGCTCGAGATGGACCAAGCACACGTACAATTAATCATTCTTGCAGCTGCAGAAGCTTCTCTTAATTTGCACTCATCGAACCAGTTGTACCGGCTTTATTGCAGGGAGGGTACGTGAGCTGCGGCAGCAGCGGCGTGTGGCGCGTGCAGGACTGCTTGGCCGTGTCGCGCGCGTTCGGCGACGCGTCCATGAAGGCCTGGGTCACCTGCGAGCCGGAGGTCACGCGGCGCCGCCTCACCCCGGACTGCCGCTTCCTCGTCGTCGCCTCCGATGGCCTCTGGAACAAGGTGTCCTGCCAGGGAGGCCGTCGACGTCGTCGTCTCCGCCGCGGCTGCAGGTACAGGAACGTCCTCCTCAGTGGGATCGTGCAAGGAGCTGGTCGCCTTGGCAAGGAACAGAGGGAGCCGGGACGACATCACCGTCATGCTCGTCGATCTTCAGCGATTCATTCCACAACAGTGACAGCACACGTACGGAGACTATTCATATATCGATCAGGGAAAGAAAACATTCGTGCGTATTTTCATTTTTTCTTTCATTTATGTTATTGAGTACTGTAGATGATTTTTTTTTTCCAAGAGATTATATATTGTACGTAGTAGTGTAGAGAGGGCTGCCTTCCGAAGAGATTTGAAGTGAAACTCATCGGAAAGTGCAGATGAAGATTAGCGCGACGTGTAAAACTAGCAACGATGAGCTAGCTTTCGATGAGATCAAGTACTATTATTTGCTCTATTATTACTACCGTCAAATATGTCCGTTGCGTTATGATTCTGCAACGGCCAACTTGTGTGTTGATGCGTTCGTGGTATCACGCCGATCTCTTGAAGGCCAATGCATATCGCTAGTTGTGCATAAAAGTATCCACATCACTTGCCATGGTGGTAACACTACCACAGATTCGCACATCACTACCGACAGTGAAGACCCTTTATGGTCAGTTCGGGCTAAGAAAAGGACCATAAGGCTGAGAACTGGCACTGAAACTGAAATCTAACATTACTATCGGTGGGTATAAGACGCCGAGCGGTGATATGTATCACTGTTGGCTCTATTTCCAAACCTGGCACTACTCCATGGATGTGGACCTAAAAATTTTATTGATACTTCAACTGAAGTCCGCTCTTCCTCATTAATGCACCCACCCTCCCATTCTTATCTCTTCGTTCGTCTTGGCCAGAGCAGTAGTACGGGCCATTCTCCGTCCTCTCGCGGCGCGCTCCCAGCCCTCCTCTCACGGCGTGGCGGCACGGTGGATCTTTTCTCCCTCCTCTCGCGGTGGCGCTTCTTCCCTGGCGAATCAGGCCGCTGCTACCCCTTTCTCCATCCCCCCTCCCTCAACAGCGCATCGAGCAGCCGCGGCACCGCCCGAGGAGGGTCGACCTCCCTTCCTCGGCTGCATAGCAGCATCGGCAGCGACCCTCACGCGCGACTGGGGTGCCCCGTCGTCGGTGGTGCTTCTTGTTCCCCGGCGGCGCATCCGGGAGCAGCTCAACCTCCCCCCTTCCTCAAACTGCGCGGCAGCACCGACGGCGGCGTACCTGCGTGGAATGGAGGTGCCCAGTTGGCGGCGGCGGCGCTCCTTCCCCTCACGGGCAGCGGGCGGCCTGACCCTCCCTCCTTCCCCGTCTAGCACGAGCGGACCGTCCCGGCGTGGGACGGCGACTCCATCCCGACGCGAGCGGTTACGCCCTTTCCCAGCGCAAAGCGCGACACGCGCACCTCCGTCGGCACTAGACTCGGGGAGTGGCAGCCATGGAGTCGGCGACTGGCTCCACAGTAAGTAGCCAAATGCTCACATCTGATTTATTCATTCCGTCTCCCTACTTGCTTTGATTTGTTCAACTCTCTCAGACCCGTTGGAGTGCATCGAAATCCAAGGCAGATGAGGCCTACGATGGATCCATAGTGGTAGATTTTTTAGGCATGTTATTCTCGCAAGGTTTGCTCTCCTCAGATCTGAAGTCTGCTGTTAATCCGTTTGCTCTCGTTGTTTTCTAATCTCCACTTATTTTTTTTTAATTCTGTTTTGATGTCTGCAGATTGCAACAACGGGTTTGATAGCGGGCTAAGAGTCCTTTTATTTTCTGGATCAATCTCATATTAGGAGGAAATAAAGCAAGAATAGAATTTTTCTGACTTCCTTTTATTTTCATCTAAGATTTGTGATGTGTTCAATCCTTCCCTGTTTGTATGTGATATATGAACTGTTTCTTCAATGAACTGTGGTCGAATTGGAGCATGGTGGGGCCGTGGCAGAAATAAACGAGCGTGTGCTTGTTGTATTTTTTGTATTTTTTAAGCCTATCACTGTCAGTGAATACCACTTTCCTAATGCGGTTTATTTTCCAGCAGTGAAAGGAGTTTTAGACCCGCAGTGATATACTATTTTGGAGTAGTGTAAAAATACGGGCGTGATTGATTGGTGTTCCTAGCTAAATTGTCTCCTATTTGAGTGCTAGGCTCCCTCCACTCTCCAGATAGTGTATGGGTATGTTTCGATGCCGGGCGATCTAAATCCAACGTCTAGGGATGTATCCCAAAAGCCTGTATGTGTATGCAAGACATATATTGGCTATTGCAACTCGACCTAACTGGCTAGAGAATGTGTATAAAATTGCCTGGGTGAGTGAGAGAAAACACATAAGCGAAATAGAAAAAATGGATGCCGAGGCACGCGAGCCTGGTCGCGAGGAAACGAACGAAGCAGCCGGGCCGCGGGCGCTCTTGCGTGGGCTGAGCCAGCTCCTTACGGCCTCAGTCCAACATTTGCATATATCTAAATCTAAATAAGTTTATATGTTCCCTAAAAAAATGTAAATAAGTTTATATTATGAAAACATATGTAATTTTTTTTTGAATGGTACTAATTAATTATGTATAATATAAATACGGAATTTCTAAATAACTCCCGGATGACATTGTGTCATGTTTTCATTGACTTTTGTGTGGTTAAGATTGTTTTTGGCATCGCCGTCACCTGAGGGCTGAGCATATCCTGTCGTCTTCGTCGATTATTAGCTGATGAAGGTGGCGTGTGCTGTCTCCCAGGCGATTTTTGATTTCATTCCTCTTGGTTCACCAACATTTTGTCTGAGCGCGGATGCACAGAGAGCACGCGGATGCACAGAGAGCACAGGTGAGTTTTGGGCATGAGGAGAGATATGCGTCAGCGTTTGTGGCCGCTACCTGAATCTAGTTGGAGCGTGTGCTGTTCAGAGAGCTTCAGGTGCGATCGATTTGATTTTTTCGTGTTTATTGTTATGGTGTGTGCAGTAGCTTTAGCTCCATGTTTGAATAATGATTTCTCGTGTTCCCATACATTCAGAAATTGAACAACTGCATAAATTCAAAATGGGGGTGGAGCGGGTCGATCCATAGGATCATCAAACCGAGCCAAAAAATAAAATTAAATGGGCCCCTAATGCAATCCATAACATGGCAGAGGAGCCATGGACAAAAACTATCCGAACCAATGGATCGAGTGGGTCTAACCCCGACCTGATGCGAGTGCGCCGGCGAGGACGAGACGGGAGCGCCCATAGCAGCCGCCGTGCCTCCGGGCCGCACCGGACCTGGACGCATGCTGCGCGTACCCATACGGCTGCGGTGGGACGTAGTACCCGGTGGTCGGTGGAGGGTAGTACACGACCGGGACCAGCACCGCCATCGGCGCCGGCAGCGGGGGTGATGGTGATGACAGTGGCGGCGAGGGAACTGACCGGCGGTGGGTGATGGGTCACTGGGTCGTCGGCATCTCCGGGGTCGGTGACCGGGCCCAGCACCACCAACGTGGGGACGCCAGCATGGTGACCCCCCGCCGGTGGAACTAATATCCGACGGGTTATCTAACCGCCTGTGGTATTGGACACTCAGAAAAAAAAAATACTACTAGCGCGGTGTTATTAGTCTTTTATCACTGACCTTTGCCACTAGTGGTTGGACTTTACGCCACTAGAGATGGGTCTGGAGCCGCCAGGATAAACGACCAGTGTACAATGCACCTGGAGGGCATCGACATCCCGCCTCGGATTGGGTTTCTCATGCTAGCTTTCATCTTCCGGTGGTCACTACTGCGCGGAGAGCTGAGCTGACTGGCTTTCGCCGTTGTTGAGCACGCGTGGAAGGGTGCGATGGCCGGCGGCGACCGGCGAGCGCCGCGATGGGTCACGCCCCGCCCCGGGCACGAAGATTGCAGGGCGTGGGAAGATGACACCGTGCTGGCGGTGCAGCTCCCGGATGGCCGGCTCCAGGAGGTTACGTGCACGCACGAGGCGGGCCCCTATGGATACTATGGATTGATCGATTATGGGTGGACTCTTTGTAACAACTAGGTGAGCCTCTTGTTCGCTTGAGATTGCTCTTCGCTGTCTCTTTTGTACTCTATCCTTTTTGTTTTTTAATACATGCGCCTAGGGAGCAAAGCTCCACAGTTTTTGTCAAAAACAATAGCACCTATGAATTCAGTTTTTTCTTGTGTCGTGTTTCTTTCCCTTTGAACTTTTTCTACCAGGAATTTTCAGATTCATTGTTTGATACAACAAAAAGCATGCCATCATTTTAAAACTTTTCACTTGCATAAATTGTTCCTCTTATAGTTAGATGATGTTTAACCACTAAAATTCTTCTAATTGTACAAAGCTTGTAAAAATTAAGATTGTGTTGTATTTATTTGAGGATGATTCAAAATTTGGGACATATATTGCATATATACAACTAAGAATGACTACTTGACACACAAATGGTTATGTAGTCTAAAATACTACTATTAGAGACAAATGCATGACATCTTCTTAACATATATATTTGTCACTAATGCTTTATTTTAGCATGGCTACCTTCATTACACAATCATAGATATGAAACAGTAGAGTTAATCTTGTTATTATTTTGTCTTCAGTAGCATTCTTTGTCATCTTACAAAATTATTTGCCCATCTTTCTCCTTAATACAATGGATCACATCTCTCATGCGCGTTTTCAAAAAAAAAAAAACTTACAACATTTCTTGCATAAAGATATTAAAGGTAGGTACATGGGTTTTGCGTGCCACAAATACATTAAGTAGGACATCTAAACATTGCACCCTTAAATATGGGCTTGAGCTTGTCCACAACCGTAATAATCAATATGAAGAGCAGCCTATATGCTACAATCATTCCACATAGCACTGCAAAGTCCAACCATTTTGAGTGGCCCATTTCGGTTTCAAATAAGGTACGGATGACTTGCTCACCAGTTATTGTTTCATCTCCTACTCTTGGGTTGTTTTGGAGAACCAAACCCAGGAACTCATTCTTGTAAAATCCCTGGAGCGCATACTTGTGGAAAGAGACGTAGTACAGTGGGTACTTCCAAACTATCTTTGGCAGTTTACTAGGTATTTGAAAAAATCCACAGTTCAACATCATGACACCTTGTATTCCCGCACCAGTGATGATACCCATTAGAAAATCTGGCACGATAGCAGCTACAATCATCATAAGGCCTTCAACTAGCATCGTGCATGAACAAAGAACAAGCGAAAAATATACGAAATGGTCTACTCCTCTCTTTAGACCAGACAGATAGTAAGCAGTTGCACCAGGCAGTATAGCAATAAGGATAAGATATGGTGTGGCTGATAGCCAATTGGAGATCACAAATGCTGACACACCATAATGTCCGTTTAGCCTCTCTCTCTTGAATATCTAGGCACCATAAATAAAGTTACAAGTTAGAGGAGCACAATTTATATTGTGTACATTTGTAAATTGGTTCATCAAATTTTCAGCTAATATAAACTGTAATATAAACTCATTGTGATATAAATTGTTTTTGACATTGCATTTTTTTGTTTGACCTTTTGTTATTAAAAGTTTAAAAATACGAGATAGAAAATGAGATAAGAATAATATTTTAGTGAACCCTACTCCATCCGTTCTAAATTATAAGGCATTTTAGCATTTTAGATATATGTTATATGCTTAGTAAAAATTATGAATCTAGAAATGCCAAAACATTGGAGGAAGTAGTTGATAAGGTTATTTTACTAGATCTCCTTGTAACACATCTTGGTCTCATTATCATAAGTGTCTTCCCATTAAGTTTTCCCAAAGTAGTACTGTATGTATATAATAAAAGGGTGATACCTTCATTTCCTCTACAAAGGATGGGAATCCTCCAATTGCCATAAAGGTTAGAAGGCTGCCGGTGAACATTAGCATTGATGATCTAGACTGAAACAATAGGATCAATAACATTAACTACTTTTACAACTAGCCTACTTCATATCATAGATTATTATAACACAAGATCTAATGAACTTACACGAATAGAATCATATCCATAGCCAAATGTTTGATATATGGTACCAAGGCATAGACCTATGGCAATATATATGCCAAGTCTCAACCAGTAGTATCCGACATCTCTGTACATGTTTACAAAGGATCTTTTGGTGAGTACAAACACCTTGGTCATGAAACTGGCATGGTTTCTTCTGATCATCAATCCACCCTAGTTTATCAAGCCAAACAATATCTTTATGTCATCTCCATGCAAGCTTACACAATAGTCAGAAGATGTTAGTATACTAACCATTTCATTTATGTCGTGCATTTCCTTCTTGGCATTTTCTGATATATTGGAGGATTTATAGGCATTCATCAAAATGGTTATTGCTTCGTCTGCTGCAGATGGCTTGAATACTGTTCTTTCTTCATTTTCCTGTAAGTTATTACTATGTTAAAAAGGATGTTTCCATGAAATGAATTGACCTTTGTAATCTACTCAACATAGCTGCAATAAGAACCTATATTGACAAGTATTTGAATCTAATCTAGTTGTTTTTCCTGTTTGCTTTCATTAACTATTGTAGAATATAAACGGTTGATCGGATAAATCTCATTACGATTCAAAATCTCTCGTTGATTATCCTCAAGAAATGATCTGAGGGATTTCTCATTGGTGGGCAAGGGTAGCCATTTGATGTGAAGAACTACAAATATAGTGCATTTGTAAATGGAAGTTGTTAGCAAACTAAGTGAATAAATGTTTGTCTCGTTGTTGGAAAGATGACAATAGTTACCTCAGTGGCATTGGCGGCTGGGCCAAAGTAGATGGTATGTCCGGAGGCGAGCAAGCAGAGACCATGGAACAACTTGAACACCTCAGAACATGGCTGGTGCACAACGGCGACGATGGTCATGCGCTCCTTGAGCGCGAGGTCGGTGATGAGGTTCATCACGTGGAAGGAGGCGGCGCTGTCGAGCCCACTAGTGGGCTCGTCCAAGAATAGCAGCCGTGGCCGTGTCAGGATCTCCAGGCAGATGCTAAGCCGCTTTCGCTGCCCGCCACTGATGCCTTTGGTTTGGCGGCCGCCGATGCGTGTATCCAGTGCGTTGGTGAGCCCCATCTTCTGGATAGTTTCGTTGGTGAGGGCGAGCTTCTTGGCAAGCGGCATGGTGTCTGGCAGTTGGATTTGAGATGAGTAGTAGATAGCCTCACGCACCGTGAGCGTGGCCATCAGCACGTTCTCTTGCGTCACGTACGCCCGCAAGCGTAATCGTTTATTTATTTGGTAATTACTCTACCTACTTATTAAATCCACATGCTCCTAGAAACTGTCCATTGAGACTGCCCTAAATATTGAATGTGTAAAACCTAAAGCATTCTGAAAGATGGAAGTGCTTTTTAAATCATTGAAGTAAATAATGTATGAATCTTCAACAAAATTTGTGGTGAGGCTTTTCGTATGTCCGCTTTAAATGGTCAAGAGCAAAATCTTACTGAGGTTCGAAGGCGAGCTTCTGTCTCTGGCCATTGATGAGAATATCTCCTTTACTCCTCAGGTTCGTGTCCAGTCTCCCTGTGTTTATATATATTGATCAACATAGACCATGGATTATTTAAGCAGAATATCCGTAATAGCTCTAGCAACAGTATGTTTCCATAAAGCTTGGCAATAACATGTTACTAATAACTTTTTCGGAGAGTTACAAACGGATGTCACTTGTCACTTGTCAGTGAGTTTTAAGAATCAATCAGAACGTCATAATAATGTTTTCTTCTTGCAGAAAAAACATCTTTTGTTGATTCGCCCGTTTCTATAAGTTATACAATTCTGATGTCAAACTAGAGCGTGCCCCCACGCCGGCGTGGGATGGAGAAGAGATCGTGCGGAAAAAGGGGGGAAAGGAAGAGGAAACTGGGTTCTGAAGAATAGGAACCGATCCGTTATGGAACAGTGACAAGTTTTTGAATAGTAACAAATCCGTTATCAAACTGTATCGGGACTAGTAACGAACCCATTGTGTAACAGTAAACCCGTCACTATGGATGAACAGTGTTGCTGAGTCTGGATGGATCGGTACTACAGATCAACAGTGGTACTGTGGATCTATAGAGATCTTCACAAAAATAAAGGTTCTTTATAGATACGTAATTCCTACATGCATATAAATATTATTATCTTATATTATAAATTTGATCAAACTTAAAATGTTTTGACCCTCAAATTTTTTGGAATAACATACAATTTAGGAAGTATAGATTATGAAAATAGAGAACCTATTTAGCACCACACAACTTGGACACACTATGCTGAGCCATCTTCCAAAAGTAAACAAAACCATTGTCCTTCCGAGTCTACAACCAGAGCGACTTCATTTTTTGTGTTTGGAATGAGCTATTCCAGAGGCCAGTATTTTTGTGGAGGGCGCCGTGCGCTGGACCATTTAGGTAGAAAGTCTATAAATGTGACCGTCTCTATCAATCAAAGAGATTGTCTTCTACAATTATGTTTTAGTCGTGAACAAGCGGATTAAAACAAGGAACCCCGTAACCTGTTCTTCATAAAACTGTGTCACCAAAACATATCAATGTCTGTCTGTTCTCTTTTTTTTTCTTTGTAATTGGTTGGTTAGACGGCTGGATCACAGCAAAGGAGACGTACCAAAGCTAGCTAAAGTGTGTAAGATTGGGGCAGAAAATTAAATATTATTCTCTAGGAATTGAGCAGTGTACATAAGCTAGCTAGTAAATCATTACAATATATGTCAACTTAATTTACTGGCAGTTTTTATGAATGGGCCAACAATTTTAGTGCTTTTATCATATTTTTTCATGTGCACGGCAGCTTTTCCAGTATAATTTGCATATTTCGTAGTATGCTTTTCTAAAAACCACCATTGGCAGAATTTACCACAATCATTACGTACGTGGAACTGTGGTTACCAGATTTATATTCAAACTGTTAGTCATCTGTAAAGAAACTGTTGAGAGGTGGAAAAAAAAAAGTTAAATGTTAGTATTTTGTCAAATAACTTAATCAATTAGAAACTTTGATTAACGATAAATCAAATGTAGACTATAATTACAAAACGGGGTATGTAAAAAGGATTTTCATATGAAAGTGAAAGTCTTGAAACTCTTACGATGATGCCTAGTTATATACATTAATTAATAGTATCCTGCTCCACACCATATCTCCCACAGGCCACAGCTTGAGGTTGGACAGGATTTAGCTGCATTCATGAATCACTAGTGATTTGCGCGCGCCCATGCGCACGTGATAACCGAAGATGATTTGATAAAAACAATCACTACATGATAAAATACTACATATATATTACAGAAGACTGGCAAACATCATTCAAAAATCACACAAGGCAATTCTATATATGGTGGAATGAAAAGTGTCCAGGTCCTACAAGGAAAACGACACAATATAAGGCAAGGTTTGTGGGACAATTTAATACTACAACACAACACACTGCACACGCCATCTACAACATAGGACTTGCTGCATCTGTTGCACGGGAACCACCAGGACTTGCTGCATCTACAACACAACACAACACACTGCGCGCCGATCAGAAGTGGGCATATTTGATATGCGAACAATTTGAAAAACGTTGTAGTGGCAAAGTATTTTGGGAGACAAGAAAGTTGCCAGTTTGTCATAGAAAACATTGAGGAGACTGAAAAAACACTCATTTACATACATACAGGTCTACAAAAAAGTAATTTAACATGTTTAGAAGTACAGGTACAGTGCTTTGCCTTTTCCTCATCAAGAGACATTCATGAAAAGGACTATTGAAAAACCAGGGACGAAAACATGCTATGAGTGTCATTAGCATTATTCTACAGCATTGCAGATAGAATGGGTCTCTATGATGAATACTTGAGCCGTTGAAAACAAGGAGCACGTATATGATCAAATCAAATCTCATGAGAATGATGGACAACATAATCTACTCCTGGGTTATATTTAACATTCAAGTGTTGAGGCGGAAGGCAGCATAATCTCCTTCTGGGCACTTGAAAGCAGTAGCTAATCTCCATTGTTTTCAGCTTTGCTTTAGATTTGATGTAGGGACCCTGCAAAAATCGTAATTAATAATATAATGTTGTGTGATGAGGAAGATGCATGTTCATGAACTATTGTAAGTCTGTAAGTTAATTAAACCTATGTGATGGCATATTGTACACTACAAAATCTTGGAAAATAGCCACGGGTGTTGATGTCGCTGCCTCTGCTATTTTGGTGACATCTTTAATTATAACACATTTAAAGGAAAAGAGAATTCCATAAAGGAAAAGAAGGAAAAAAAAAGTATGAACCTGTCAGCCATCTTTTCTTTTAAGGTTATTATAATATTGAATGGATGTCGTACTGCATTTTGATTTTGTAAAAGAGGGGATTAACATACAGTGCATCCATGGGAAGGGTAAACAATTGTTTGTAATTATAATCATGGCTAACAATACAGCAAGCATGTCTATATTATGTAAATATGCCATGGCAATAGGTAGAAACAAATCAGATCCACATGTTCAGTTGACCAAACATGGGAAAGAAGAAGTAAGCCTGGTTTAAGAGAAAGAAGGTACAGTGAAAGCTGTAGACTCTGAGTCAGCAGCATTATAAAAGAACATGAAGCAAAAAGAACAATGGCTTCAATGCAACTTTTTAGCAGAAAATGAGGAACCAAAGATGAGTCCTATAATCCTATTTAATGTCGAAGATCATGATAAGCGCCACACTGATACCTATGCATTATCTGCTTGTTGCTTCTAAGACTCTAGGTGAAGGCAAGGTTAGAAACACAAAAGCACAACAAAAAGAAATAGCTCATGTATAAAAAAAAAAAAATAGTCAAGGATCATTCTCTCAGGCTAGAAAATCTTACCAACAGATTACGCTTCTACCTTCAACAAAGACTTCTTAACGGGTAGTCCTTGATGTCTGCGAACAGGAGCCTCTACAGGCTTTAATGAACATCTTCAGCCAAGATTGAGGCACTGCAAAGCAGCACAAGATAAGTTCCCAACCTGAGCTGGCCATACAAAATTGGCTAGTGGGTAGAACCGTAGAACAGTCAGCAAGAGGTGGTGGAAGCATAATATTTTTTCTTAGAAACTGAGAACGTAGGAAGGCCAAACAGAATGTAAAGACAAAAATTAGGGAGTGCATACTATCAATCAACCAAGATAGCAAGTCATCACAAACAACTCAAGGGATGGATATTGCGACTAACCTAGGTAAGATTCAGGTATGGACTATTGGTGGAAGGAGGTCATCCGGTCACTTATTGAGATCTGCCGACAACTGCAGTCCCTGAGATCCTCGAAAAAAAGAAATAAAGAAAATAAGAGACAAATAATCAATCATGAAAGGTAGGGGGATGAGGAAATATTGCTTGTTCTAATATTCCTAGAATTCACTAATGAGTAGCCTTATGTTTGCTGCAATGTAGCTGAAGTTCTTATTGACTCAATAGCAAAGAGAACCTGGGTCTTTGTAGGAAAAAAACAGGTGACCGCCCTCTAGGTGAACAATCTGTTTTCATACGGCTTCAGGTGAGCCCTCTAGTACAGCCCTTTGATTTGATTCATTGCAACCAAATGAAAGATCACATAATCAACGCTCACAACTTAGGCCTTCCTAGTCAAATCCATGGGAGATTGGAGCCTCACCTTAAGACGGAGGGTGTTTCTGCCATGAGGGCCCTCGGCATTGTTTGCGTAGACAATCAAGTTGACGCCGTAGCCTTGAAGGTGAACTGACGCGGTATCTCCAATTCCATCCTTTCACTAAATTTGTGAAAACAAAAGATGAAATGTTAACTCGAAACTCAAAGTTCAAAGGACCAAATCATGTGTAGAATAGCAATTTGGCAAGTATTTATCAATGGCTAGCGAAGTAAATTATCACCAATCAAGAGAAATAAACTTTCTTTTTGTGTCAGGGTTGATAGAACATGTTTACTATTATTGATGATTGCTTTATGATTAGCCCTGAAGTATTTTGCGGTACACATTACAGAACTAAATGGTATAAGATTCTTTGACTGTTTGACCCAACTCGGTAAATATAAAATCAAAGTGCCTTGAATTGTTTGATTGCAGGGTTTTAGCTAGGAAAATAAAATGTCCAATAGTAATAGGTTAGGCTGTAAATGTGAAATAAAATATTAGAGGTGAAAATCTAGCTTATACTAAAAGATATTTACTAAGATTAGCCTTTGTAGAATTATATTTCCAGAAGCCGAAGCATCAAGCTGGCAGCTAACGCTTTGATCTTTTCTGAACTCTTTAAAACCTTTGCTTTTGAAATTCTGGAAATATAACAAAATTAACCCTGAACATGGCCTTGTCATTATTATTAGGAAAGGCAAGTCGAACTTCTAACAGGTTGCTGCATTGGGAGATCATTCAGATTAAATTCGACTAGAGTCGATTAGGTCGGCACAAGCAAAACATGGTTAAAGCGAATTTATGGAAAAGAAAAAAGAGAAATGTAGCAGGGGAAGGCATCAACTATACTAACTTGCAAACTGTACTGACCAGCAGGGCAATGTAGCTTATAATCCCAATAGAACCCGGGAGGAAGGGAAACATGGTGTCACATTAGTGCATTTGTAAGAAAGTGGAGATACATGGATAGGAATAAGCACATCATTGGCAATGGGAAATTCCTATAATTTGATTTTACCTTATTCATCCAATCTGGAACAATAGAAGTGTGCTTAGCATCTTCTACAGACGCGCCCACAACAAACATCGTGCCCACGACACCTCTGTGAACCCAAGCGAAAGCTTGAGATCAAAATGAGGAAAATTTACAAGGGACAAGGAAACACAAGCAACTCATGGAAGCACCGGATCTAGCCATGGAGTCGGAGAGAAGGAAAAGGTTGGGGCTGGCTGCCTACCGGTGAGGTCTTTGGCAGGACGGGCACGTCACTCGCCCCACGACTCGTCCAACCGTCGAGACCATGCCGACGCAATCCGATGAACCAGGGGCCACGCGGACCCTGTACCCGGCGCTCACCACCGACGCCCCTTGCGCCGATTGCCGCGCTCACACCCACCGCTGGCGCTGCCCGGTGGGGGCGCTGAGCAGCTGGCTGGGATGCGCAGCGTCGAGAGAGGCAGAGAGAGATTGGGAGTCGCCACAGCCCCACCCGCACCGTTGCACCGCGCCGCCGCCACCTACCTCACGGGGCCGCCGCAACGAGGGCCTCTCTCGTCGGAGCGGATGTACACACCAGATTCAAAATCAAGAAACCCAAAAGCAAAAGCACCGGACCCATGAATGTCCAGCCCAAAATCACCAGAGGAAGAAGAAATCCGCGAGCACCAAGGAGGGAGGGCGAGCTCACCGGCGTCTGCCGCTGCCGCCGGGGCGTGTCTGCCGCTGTGGCCGCCTCCACACGGGGCTTGCTCGCGCGGCGTGGACGCCGGCGGCCTCCGCGCTGGACCTGCCCGCGCCAACATCCTCCCTCCCGGCCACAAGGCCCTCCTGCTGCAACCGGCGCCAGGGGCTTCCATGCCGAGCACGGCTGTGTAGCGAGAGGAAGAGTGAGGGGAGGGAGAGGCAATGGACCGCCGCATGCCTTTTACATGAGAGAGGAGCAATGAAAGGAGGAAGCGGGCCCAACCACAGCGGAGGAACGACCAATCGACGGACGACGGCGGCCTGGCCATTCAGCTGGTTTGACCGTCCTGGATCCGCCCACTCCGCCCGTCCAAGCGCAAAGTGAGGAAGCAGGCCCAACCACAACTGCAGGCGACCAATCGGCGGACGACAACCGCAAGGGCCAGCAGCATGCGACCATTCGGCGGACGACAACGATCTGGCGCACAAAGTCAATGCCGCCGAACCGTTCATCACAAATCGGACGGGCAGGGAAAAAACCGACAACGTGGACAACATGGCCGCTCGTTTGCTCCACAGCCTATAATCTCTTTAAATTCTATTTGCCTATATTATGCGACGTACAATGTATACTCCACCAATAATTCTAGACACGTGGTGGATACAAATAACAGTCAACATTAAACAGCTATCGCATGTTTTTTGGATGATTCATAACTAGAGTTCCTAAAAAGTCTAAGATAAAGTCACCACGGGTGGTTTTTGACAAGTCAAAAATCAAAAATCATATATATAAATACCAGATCTATTACAGATGAATATTTTTCAATAATTTAGGGAAAACTCAATGGCTCAATGCGGCGGCAACGAAGGTAGGAGGCAATGGGACAGAGGCATCGTGAGGCAATTTCGTGTCTATGACAATGAGCCATATGAGCAAAAATCGTCTTCTATTGCCTCCGCAAATGTGGGGATCAGGACTAGGTGATAATTGCATTTTCATAGTAACTCCAAAAATACAAGATAACGTTTTGAGTAATATAGTTAGCATGGATAATACAATTAATATAGTTAGAGTACATTACACCTCACTTACTTCTAGGATAAAAAAAAAGTCTTTTTCTTCTTCTAGGGTTCTACCGCGGGCGAACCACCGCCGCCGCCCGATGGGCGGAGGCTAGGCTCAAACAACGGGCCACCCCTACCCCTCATTCCTCCTCGCCCGTCATCCGCTCGGGGGGGGGTGTGGTAAGCAACGTGTGCACATCATTTCTCCATCGGCGTAGTGGTAGTAACATTGTTCACAAATCTTATATATCTCTCTAGTACTTCCATAAATGATACAAGAGATATGTAGATTTTTTTATGAACAATATTACTATCACTTTGTCAAATGAATAAATAACCAGAATAAAAATTATAGATCTTGATGAATTATACAACTTCTATGTTTGTGAATTTTTTTCAGCTGAAATTATTTAGTCTTCCAAATTTAAGTTTGATGTTGCTATTTTGTAAATTCAAATTTTAAAATGGTCATAAGAAAAGAAGAGCAAAATAATAGTACTAAGAGCACAATAACTTGATAGAACGTGATTTCAGAAAATTGTAAAAAAAAAACACCATATTTGGAGTTAATATGAGGAAGAAAAACTAGATACAAGTTTTAGCTACAAATTAAAAAGAGAAATGAGTCCTCTTCCACAATTTGAAATTAATTTTGCCTAAGCCCATCTTTAAATGAAAAAAACATAAATAGGCCACTCTAATTTTGATTCATCCCAACTTCAAGTAAATGGGCCACTATAAATTTACAGATAGTATATACCAAGTAAAAACTCATCTCGGACATAATACTTCGACTTTTCAGTTTCCCTCCTGCCTCACAGGCATTCAAAACTATATTTATTCAATTAAAGTAACAAAATGCAATTTTAACAAAAACAAAAAGAGAAAATAAAGTTGCTATTTCAATGAGATGATTTGCCAAGTTTGTAAGGTAAAAAGCATCTGTGCGTGGCTCGTTTGGCTGCATACAAATGCACAATCCACATTGTTTGGGAAGTATTGAGATGGAATTTACCAATCCACCTGGTTTGGGAGGGATTGAGGTGTAATTTAGTTTAAATTCCATCTTAATCCCTCCCAAACCATGTGGATCGGGTGCATTTGTGTGAGTATGTTGATTGCAATTCTCACTGTTTGATGTAGGGTGGTGATAGAAAAGATACAGCCAATACTGGCACATGTAGCTAGTTTTTCTTCTCCTATGGTGGTTAACCTTTTTTATATCAGAAATCATTTTAGAGCTACTCCCTCCGTCTCTAAGGCTGTCCGCAATGGTTAGCTATTTAGCTATCTAGATATGACGTGGCAAGGAAAAAGTAGGGAGAGAGTAGTCACTAGCTACATGCAAATAGCTAGACTTATATGGGTTGTCACATGCCAGGAGATAGGGCCCAGGATGGCGGGCCTGGGTTGTCACATGCCGGGAGATAGGGCCCGGGATGGCAGGCCCAACAGGCCCGCGCCCGGCCGCGGCGAGGGGGGGCCACGCGTGCGCCGCCACCTTCCCTGCGACTTCTTTAAAAATTAATGCAACAAATAAAGTAAGAGTTTGGTTAAGATTATCTTAGGACTTTTTTGTGTGCAAGGGACATTCCAACTTTATAAGGAAATCTCTTATTAGGAAATAAATAAGGTTGTTTATAAAAAGATATTTCAATCTATAAGGAAACCTTTAGAGATTGCTCGGGTTACAAGTCCCATAGGAGGGCCATATAAGTAAAGGGGTCTGTAATCTCTTGGGGGCAAGCAATAAAGATCAATTTTCCCTTCCACTGCCGCCTGTGCGCCACCGTCCTCTCCTCCCACGCTGCCACCACCGGCGCTGCTGCCGTCGCCGCGTCTTGCGCCCCGCCGCTTCATCACCGCCCGTCGGCGCCCCCAAGGGGGTGCGCCGGCCACTTGTCACGTAGGAATCGGACGGTTTGTGACGGCTGGTATCCATAGGTCACTAAGATCCACCTACCACCATGGACGTCGAGGCGAATAAGATGCTCACCGAACTGACAAAGCAGTTCTCCACATTCACCGCCCGCCTCGATATGCTCGCCGATCAAGTCGTCGTCCTCTCCATTACCAATTCGGTGGAGGAACGCAAGAATAAGTTGTACCAGGAGGTCGAGAAGGAGATGAGGGACGGCCATGGAGGACTCGGACATGCCTTCATCAAGGCGCACACAGAGAAGGGCAAGGCGTCTGGCGCTGCCCAACCAGGAGATGGCAGCCGAAGTGGAGAAAGAGGCTGACCACCATCCTCGCCCCAACGTCTGCGCCCGCCCAAGGCAGTTCATGTGCCGCCCCCTCCACCCGCTCCGATCACTTCCCGGGTTTAGCACCTCGTCTACACAAGTTGTCCTTCCCGACGTACGATGGCAAGGACGATCCCCTCCCATGGCTCAACGGCTCTGGCGGTTCTTGAGAGGACAAAATACGCCCGACCCCTGAGCAAATTTGGTATTCATGTTACCATCTCACAGGAGGAGAACAGCAGTGGTACATGCGCCTGTCCCAGGAGAAGGCGTTGACTGACTGGGCATGCTTCGCCCAGTACGTCAACGAGCGCTTCGGCCCAGCAACCCAGCGCAATCCGCTGGGCGAACTGGCATCGCTTTGGAAGACCGGCACCGTCGACGAGTACGGAGGCAGTTCCCGGCACACGCCGCCGCGGCGGGCACCTCGGACGACCAGCAACAGGTCAACATCTACACGCCTGGACTTGGGGAAGCTGGCTGAAAAACCGACATCGAGCTGTAGGACCCAAAGGACATGGAGGCGACCATGTCGCTCGCCAGGCCGTACGAGCGTCGCCTCACCATCCTCTACAACTCCGGCAAGGTGACACAAAGAGAGGGCAAGGCACCCGCGCCTCTGTCCCTCACCACAGCGTCGACAGCCCCAACACCGGCAGCATCAGCGACATCGACTCGGTCGTTCAAACGGTTGACACCAGAGGAGATGACCGAGCGACGCAAGGCTGGTTTGTGCTTCAACTGTGACGAGTCGTTCTCACAGGGTCACAAGTGCAAGCACCTGTTCGACATCACCGTCTTCAAAGACTACGACGGCGACAAGGAGGATACCATCTTGGAGGGCACCTCCCCCGACGGGCGCCGACCTCATAGTCCTGTTCGGGGACCCCCAACTCTCTCTACCTCGTCGGCATGATCTTAGCCTTTGGGGGTTAGCATCGACGTCGACTCAGGCGCCATACACAACTACGTCGACCCCCGTGTGGTGACCACAGCAGGACTGCGCACACAGCCAGTGTGGGTGATGATCACCGCTAGCACCGACGCTACCTTGACCTGGCGGGCGGCCTCCTATGAGGTTTCGCTCCGCATCGGCGTAGACGTCTTCGACATCGACACCTACGTGCTGCACATTGGCAACGACGTTGATGTCATCCTTGGCATGCCCTGGCTAGCAAGCCTGGGAAGGGTGACATGGGACATCGCCTCCAACGAGCTAGAGTACTACCGCGATGGACAGGCCAGGATGTTCGTGTAGGTGCCTCCCCCACGCAGCGACACGGGAGCGCCCAAGCCCGGCCCCCTCAGGTCTGGACTCTTCGTCGGTATTCGGGACTTTGCACCAAGGCGGGGCAAACGCCCATGGCACGCCAACACCTTGGACTTCTATGACACATCCACCAGCGTCTTCGTTCAGCTCCGACAGGCGACACTGGAGGAGCAGCACCTGCGGCGGATCGCCCTCGACGTCACCACGGGCGCCGCAGCACCGTCCTGGACCTGCTCGTGTTGTCTTCCTCGACGGTGTGGATCGCCTGTTCCTCACCATCGACAACGTCTACATCAATTATGACTCGGAAAAGGGATCACATCAGCTCTCTTCCTCCTTGTTCAACATCGGCTCCTTCATGTACGGTACGATGTTGAACGTGGATACATCACCTCCGACTCGCCGCGACATCACTATTTGGCGCCTCATGCCCCTCTTCGTCACCCCTCCGACCAACGATCGCTTCATGTTCCTGGAGAGTCCCCCTCGTGACATGGTACATCAACATCTCGAGGCTGGGGTTCCAAGGGAGCTCTTGCTCGCAGCACGCCGCTAGACTACGACACAGCAGGGATGAGCCATCCACCTGTACATCTACCACGACTACATCGGCAACCTCCACTACCTCCTGGAGTTTGCACAGTTACGCACTCGGGAGAATATAATCCTGAGGAACCCGGTGCATGGGAAATTGGTTCTGTAGGTGGAGCTCATCATGCCAGGTACCCCCGGTCTTACCCCAGGTGTCACAGAATGGACCTTCATCCAGCGCGAGGACGCGTCGGTCGGAGAAAGGGGGAGAGATGTCACATGCCAGGAGATAGGGCCCAGGATGGCAGGCCCAAGAGGCCCGATCCCAGCCATTGGCACCCGGGGGGGCGCGCGACGCGCCGCCACCGCCGCCACCTTCCGCGACTTCTTTCAAAATTAATGCAACAAATAAAGTAAGCGTTTGATTAGGATTATCTTAGAACTTTTTGTGTGCAAGGGATATTCCAACTCTATAAGGAAATATCTTATTAGAAAATAAATATAAGAAATAAATAAGGTTGCTTGTAAAAGGTTTTCCAATCTATAAGGAAACCTTTAGAGATTGCTAGGGCTACAAGTCCCATAGAAGGGCCATATAAGTAAGGGATGTGTAAATCTCTTGTGGGCAAGCAATAAGGATCAAATTTCCCTTCTCTGCCTCGTCGGCGCCCCCCCCTCCTCCACGCACGCCGCCGCCGGCCTGCCGCGGCGCCATCGTAGATTCGCCCCCCTCCCACCCCTAGGGCGCGCCGGCCACGTGTCACGCCGAAATCGATCCGGTTTGTGACATGGGCCCAATAATATAAAATAGTCTTTGTTGTTGTCTCTCACCTCCACATCAGCCGATTCGCGTAGCTAGCACTAGCTATTACCATTGTGGGACGCCCTAAATAAGTGTCGTCGTTGGTGTGCGTGCCACCAGTTTGACTCAGTTTGTAGAAAAAAACATGCAACATTTGAGTCTTCAAATAATTTTGTTAAAAAACTAGATTTAAATATCTTTTCAATGATACTAATTATATAGCATAGGCATTAATATTTTTTAATACAAAATTAGTTAAAGTCGTTTCTTAAAAAAAAACATAAATGACATTTATTTAGGGACGAAGGGAGTATGTTCATTCGTTCTACAATAGTCTTACATGGTACGGACTCAAGGAGGCTTGGTAATAACACAGGGTAGTGCGACAGAGAACCCTCACGGTGGTTAGTATACTACCACCGAGACGATTAGACGAAGGTTTCATCCATGGATCTGTGCACTTTTTTTATCGTCCTCAGTTTACCGAAACTATAATTTTGTGCTTGGCTTTTTTAAGATTTCTTGTCTTTATCAATGGAGGTGGAGTAGTTTAGTTTACTTTTGTAATAAGAGGATGTAACTTGCTTTATCAATAAAATTTTTCAAAAAAAATTCTTCAACTATTTTTTAGCGTGATCTGAGAAGCCAAAGATACGCATGGGAATTAGCAGTTTTGTATGAATCAAATTACCAGCCAATGTGTCGAGCAGTGTGGTCTTGCCACATCCGGAGGGTCCCATGATGGCCAGCAGCTCGCCAGGGGCGCGCGCTGCCGCTGACGCCGTGCAGAATGGTGGCGGCCCGCCTCCTGCCGTCGACCGCCGTCACCCAAACGTCCTCCCCACGTTACGAACACGTCACCGTCGCGAAGGACGGTGCCCTCCACCATGCGTCCGTCGTCAAGGTGATGGTCTATGCCATCAAACCCAGAACGAAGGCTACCCACGGTGGCGCCTTCTTCCACCTCGCCTGCCTGTGGTGGCGGCGGCGCGACCACGGCCTCCCCTGTCAAGGCGGCACGCCCACGTCCACATAAGGCTCCTGCAGGTATGGCGCCGAACGGGAACAGCGTGGGGCTGCTGCTGCTGCCGGCAGCAGTTGATGCTGAAGAACCACGCAGTGGCAGTGACGGGCTCGGCGTTGGAGCCCAGGGTGGCAGCGGTGACGAGGCTGACATGCTGATACTAAACGAGGGGCTTGGCTTTGCTCTCGTGCTCAGCTCAAGCAGGTGCCTTTTGTTTTATGGTGGCGCATCGAAGGTGTGAATGGCATGGACTAATGAAGTCACGTAGCTTTCATATGTTGTCACCCTAGAAAATGTTTATTTATTCAGTAGTCTTATCTTACTATCTTACTATTACTAATTGCAGGCTCCAACGAAGCCTCCACGTTAATCCTCACCAGACACGCTAGAAAAAAGATAAATCCTAGAAATTCTCACATTAATCAGAAAAATCTAGGCATCAAATTTGTAGACTCGGGCAATCCATAACCATTAGATCTACTTTAATTTCTTGAAAATTACCCACCTTTGCCATTATTATTATTGATAAAAAAGAACAAAAAATAAGTCTATTATTTTCATGATTTTCAACCGATCATGAAACAAGAGGCGCCACGTTCCTCCAAAAATCAATCTATTATTTTTCCCTAGCATGAAACAACGGAGGAGGAAATAAGAGGCTGCCATGATATCCACCTACGGTGTCTCACTGCTCCACGCGGCACCCGCCGCCGTTGCCATCATGCAACTAACTTGTGTAGTCAGCCAGCAAGCAAGCAAGGATGAAAGCAATACAGTGCAGGGCACACGTACATCTACACAGCCCCCACACGCGACTCCTTCGACGTTGAAGCGCTAGATGTCCCTGATGTGTACCGGCATAAGGTATGTGCTCCATCACTCCGAGATTGTTTGTTGAACTGCTTGCGGCTCTTAGTGACAGGGAGGCCTTCTTGATGTTAGACTGTGTCAGGCTTCGCCGTGGGGCAAGGATGTTGTATTGTGGTGATAAGTGGACTTATAGGTCCGGACTTCGGAGTAGCACAACATGAATGAATGTTTGAGGGTGCATATTTCTTTAATTTCTTGAAAATTACCCACCTTTGCCATTATTATTATTGATAAAAAGAAGAAGAAAAATAAGTATATTATTTTCATGATTTTCAACCGATCATGAAACAAGAGGCGCCGCCGCACGTTCCTCCAAAATCAATCTATTATTATTTTTCCCTAGCATGAAACAACGGAGGAGGAAATAAGAGTGTCATGACCCAAAATTGGACCAGCCCAGGATGGGCTAAAAGGGCTGACGACGCCGCCGCCAAAGGGGGGGGCCAGGGGCGGGCGGGGGGGGGCTGGCCGCCCCTGCCGCCGCCGCCGCCTCTCCCTTCCGTATCCGACTACGCTTCGTCTTCAAGTTACGATTATCTTAGGAATTTTGGCGTGTAAAAGGGGATATTCCAATCTATAAGGAAGACCCTTATTAGGAAATAAATAAATATTGCTTGTAAAAGTTATTCAATCGTATATAAAGGAAACCTTATATAGAGATTGCTTAGATTACAAGTCCCACTAGCCGAGCTATATAAGCAGAGACATGTAATCTCTTTGAGGATAAGCAAACAATAAAAATAGTTCGTATCTATCTCGCTCCTGCCTCCTCCACCGCCGCCGCCCGCGCACGTCGCCGCCCCCTCCGCCACGGCTACACCGCTCCTCGCCGTTGCCAGGCCGCTCGTCGCCGCCGACGAGAGACCCGCAGCCCCACGCTACCTTCGAAGCCCCCGGGTGCCGCTGGCCGCTGCCCTCCCCTGCCCGCGGCCCCCGTCGACGGCTTCGATCCCGCCATCCTCCAACTGGAAGAGGAGGCCGACGCTGCACGCGACGCACCGTTTGTCATCGACGTCACTGCCGACACCGCCAGCACCGGCTGCATTCTCCTCTCCTCCGACACCTGCGACCGCGCGGGACTCTTCGGCAGAGCGGCGTCACCGCGGCGCCCCTGCCCATGGCGCCACCCGCGGCGCCCCGGGACGCGCCACGCGGTGCCAGGTCCGAGGTGCCACCCAGCGGCATCACGCCCTCCCTACGTGACATGACATGCGCAAGTCCGAGAATGCGGCGACACCGACAACCCAGACCTCACGGATACGCAAGCTGGAGCTCTTGTTTGAGCTCAACTTGGATATCGACCCGGACTACTACGTGCGGTATGTTGCCTTCCACCTAACAAATGCTGCTTTGCGCGATCCGGTTCCTCGATCCGTCCCGGAGAAGGTCCCCGCTCGAGTGGGACGAGTTCACGGTGTACTGCGACGCCACGCCGGACCCCGTCATCTTCGACACTACGGGGCGTACGCGCACCGCCTTCCAGGGGAGGCAAGTTGGGCGACTACATCACCGCCTTCGAGAACTATGCACTACGCATGGATCTTGAGGGACAGCGCCACCGTGTCGGCCTCTTTGTCGGAGGCTGCGTGACACGGTTCGCCGCGACTCGAGTGGTTCGAGCCTCGTTCGATGGAGGAGGCCATCGACCTTGCCCGCCGCTTCTAGCAACGACGCCGAGCATGCCGACGCCCGACCATGGCGCCCGGCGCCGACCATGTCGGCCACCACGTCGTCCCCACCGACATCGGCCGACATTCCCGCGGCCCCTGGTTGACCGCGACACCAGGGCAGCAGCGCCTTCTTTGTGGCGATGGGCGACATCGGCGGCCGACGGCGAACGACATGATTCTTGAGCTGCACTTGGCCACGACGACAAACAAGGAGCTCGGGATCATCGCCAACGCCATTGAATTGCGGGCAACCGCGTAGTAGAGCCTCCACTACGGCATCGTGAGGTATTCCACGGTTACTACATCCTTCTTTGCCGGAGCTTCTCCAGGACTTCTGGCGGGGGAGAACGCCCCGCACGCACGGCGTGGCAAATGGGCTTCCACCTTCCCAACCGCCCACGGGAAGATCAGGCGTTCCTAGCGAGTGTCCTCCTACTACAGGAGTGCTCTGCCGACAGGGTCGAGGGCGGCACCGTCATCCTCTTCGACAACAACGGCGACGTCTTCTTCTGCATCGACAACGTCACCGTCGGCGCGGCATGGACGCAGGAGAACCGGTTGGGGCCACCCGTCCAGACGCCAGTGATGGTTGATGCTCACTAACTCATATTTTTATGCATCAACCATTCATGGAAAAGAACTAAAATAAAATTAGATAACCTTATTAGGGTTTTCTACTAATGAATTCCATGAGTTTTGGTAAAGTTGTGATTTGCGAGGGACTTAACAGAAAATCAGCGAAATGGCGTGGCATACGACCAACGTAGCATAACGCAATCCAACTCGAAACAAGTCCGAAAGGCTACGGATCTCTCCCCGGCGTGAACTAACTTCGGAACCAAGAAATACATTATCTAGAAGACTCCGGAAGGCCACGACGATCGGCGGGACCCGGGGAGACCCCCACGGCCGATCGGCCCAACTATTAGGCCGATCGGCCCCCGGTGCCGCCGTCTCGGCTCCGCTTCGGGCGTTCCTCAACCGCCTCCAAGACTCGATCTAAACCGGTTGATTTGAGTCGGTTTGATCCGAGGGCGACGAAAGAAGTCGCGGGATTGATTCAAGGTTAATACCACATCGCTTTGTTGAAGTAGAAGAGACAGAGGAAGACCGATATATAAACAGCCCAAGACCCCTCAAGCCAAGACAAGTCCAAGTTTGATCTAAAGCTTCACGTTCAATAAGAAGTAGATCAAGGAAGAGCCAAGACAGGAACAAGAAGAGGAGACACCACGAGATAGGATAGCTAATTCATAGCTCTTTGAGCCTAGATTAGATAGAAAGTCAGGTTTAGAGAAGAGAGAGTGTATGCTCCGGTTCTGGATCAGTAAGTTACACTATGGATCAATATAATTATTGTTTTCATACACCTTCGTGCTATTTAATTATTATGCATACAATTAGTTTACTTACACTTTATTCTAGTCATAGCATATTTGATATAGTCATTATTCATGGTAATTCGAAGTACTTATTCGTAGAGCTCCTAGTATATTACATTTGTATGCTAGGTAATAGAGAGTATGTAAGCATGGTGCTTAGATATAATTTATTTCTTGGATTCACCTTATATGCCGGTCGTGTGGTAGATCGTGGTGGTGACAAGCACTATTGAGTCCTTTGCAATCCTCCCCGTGTATAAGACTAGTCGATAATGATTCTTGGGATGATCTTGTTTCGTTCTTGATTTTCTTAAGTAATCTTCGGGGTACACATTTTTATTTATGGTTTTGATTTATATATGATCTTATGCTATGCCTGTTTATTTCCACTTCGTAAATTCTTTGTATGCTACATAAGAACTGTCCCGTCTGTCATAAATCCAATCCTAATCTAACTAGGAATTAATCTTATCCTATTGTTCACCACGTGCACCTCACCTGTCTTATATACCTTATCATTATTATCTTTTATTGGCTCACCCTGTTTAAGTAAATGCTAAACCACCGAATCTCATTAGTCTTCTATCACTGTCCTTAATCAAATGAATTGTTAATCTTATCTTCCTCGTGGATTCGATATTTAAAACCCTCCCCGGGTGAAATGCTCACTGGATATCCGTGCGCTTGCGGATCTATTTCTCTGTAAGTTAACAAATACCAACAAGCATTTCTGGCGCCGTTGCCGGGGAAGATTTAGATAACTTTTCTTTTTGATTATTGATAGATGAATTCTAAGTGTGGATTTGCTACTTAGCATCCCCTCGCTTAAACAGATTTACCCGTTTATTGTCTTTTTTCCATCTTACTTGCGGGGTATTAACAGGTTAGGCGTGATTCACTATACTTCATCATCCGAATCAAGTCAACCCAGCAACACCAAGTTCACGAAGCCATGCACGAAAAGGCGTTGCGAGAGTTCTCTGCTCCAAACATCGAGAACATTCGCACTGGACCTACACTTCAAATCAATCATGAGTTCGAGCTCAAGGCAAGCCTCATCAACATGGTGCAAGCTAACCCGTTTGAAGGAAAGACACATGAAGATGCAAGCACTCATCTCCAGACTTTCATGGAGATAGGCGCCACCATCAATATCAAGAACATTCCCAAGGACATGATCCTGCTCCGTTTATTCCCTTTCTCACTATCAGGAAGAGCGAGGCAATGGTTCTACTCCAGTGAACAAAAGATAGACACATGGGAGAAATGTTCAACCACATTCTTATCAAAATTTTTCCCCATAGGCAAAACCAATGCCTTACGTGGAAAAATTACCAACTTTCAGCAGCAAAAGGGAGAATCTATTCCAGAGGCATGGGAACGTTTTCAAGAATACATATCAGATTGCCCTCACCATGGAATGGAAGAATGGATGCTCTTACAAGGATTCTACCATGGACTAATTCAAAAACCAAGAGAGCATCTAGACGCCACTGCTGGAGGATCATTCTTATCACTCACACCAGGGAAAGCCAACATACTTATGTGTAAGATATCAGAAAATCAAAAATTTGGACCACGAAAGAACACCCAATACTGTCATCAAAGTGAAGAAATAGAAGAAGAACAAGAAGACTTGAAGGCAGTATCAACTGGGATGGACGTGCTACTAAATTGGCTTGAGGAGCGAGCCAACTACAAGAAGGATCGACAAGCTTTACAAGACTACATGAACGCTTCAAGAAGTTCAAGCTTGGTGGTTCACGAATCAGCACCAACCCAAAAAGAAGACCCGCAATCACGACCGACTTACGCAGGTAAGTATTCAGGTAATAACTTTAATTCGGGTAATAAATTCAAGCAACCTTCTTTACGAGAATTAATTGAAGAGCAAGTTAAAATTAATGATAATTTCTCTAAGAAGTTAGTTGCTAATGATAAAATTCTAGAAGATATAAATGCTAAAATGGATAACTTTTCTGCTATGATAAAAGAGCAAGTTGCTTTTAATATCAAACTAGAATCAAAATTATCAAAATTGTCTACTGCTATGCCTGTTGCCACTAATCATGAGCAGGTACATAACATCCGAACGAGAGGTGGTAAGCAAACTACCGATCCACCATACCCGGCAGAGAGCGGTAAGACCTTCGGCTAGGAAACCTACGGCACCTGCACTCTTGCACAACCCGTAGTACCGGCCAACATTCGAAGACAAGGATGATGACGTAGAAGAAGTTGTGCGCCAAGAACCCGTGGGACAAGACTTTCACGACACCAACTTCCTACCATATCCAAGAAGAATAAGAAGACCTCAAGTTGATGATCAATTCGGCAAATTCATAGAGGTAATCCAGAAACTTTATATTAATGTACCTCTTCTAGATGCCATGCAGGTCCCTACATACGCCAAGTACATTAGAGATATCTTAAACAAGAAGAGACCACTACCAACCACGGAGATCATCAAGCTAACAGAAGAGTGTAGTGCGGCAATCCTAAACACATTACTCATCAAGAAAAAGGATCCAGGATGCCCCACTATAGAGTGCTCAATCGGAGATCAATATTTCAACAACGCACTCTGTGATCTTGGAGCAAGTGTCAGTGTGATGCCCAAGGTTGTCTTCGACAAGCTCAAGCACCCTACCTTGGTTCCAACATCAATGTGTCTACAATTAGCAGATCAATCAGTTCGCTACCCGTTAGGAATCGCTGAGAATGTTCCAGTGAGGATCCGGGAGTTCTTTGTGCCAGTCGACTTCGTTGTACTGGACATGCACCCAGACTCCAGGGTCTCACTCATCCTCGGACGACCATTCCTGAGCACCGCCAACGCTAACATCAACGTCAGTGCTGGAGAGATCACTTTTGAGATCAATGGAAAGGAGGAGAAGTTCGCCTTCAAACCCGGACAGAACTCGCCACCAATGCGAACATGATCAATCAAGAGAAGGCGATGCCGGACGAACCATCCTCTCCGATGGAGGATGCACCAGAGGACTAGAAGATTGGAAGGTCCCCGTTCGAGGACCTTAACTACGGACCCTCGCCGTCGGGTAACTTCGGTAAAAATTTAAAAATCCAAAAATATTTTATTCTTTGCATTTATCTTCTGCAATTTAAATTCCTGCACTTTTACATTCATCATAAAAAAAAAAAATTACGCCCCATGATTAATTTTTTTGCGGAGTAAAACCCGTTTAATTACTTTTTTTGTGGTGGCACAAAAATAATTTTTTACATCTTTCATTTTTTATTCAGAAAAATACAAAAAATATTACAACCTTACAAGTGGGACCCATATGTCATAGGGACAAAACATAAAATCATCACTTTCTTTATTCCCTTTTCTCCTCCACCATCCAATTTCCACTAGCATATTTCCACTTGACCTAACATATACTATTCTAGCGTGGAATTTCAGCAAATAATAGATGGTGGAGAGGGCACCCGAAGGGGCCCACTTGTGGGGCCGACCGGCCCAATAATCAGGCCGATCGGCCCCCCCCTCCTGGCCTATAAATAGAGCCGCCAGCCTTCTTCTCTTCTCATCCCAATCAACTAGAAATTCTGGTTTCCAAAGAGAGAAGAAGAACTGCCTTGAGCAGATTAGGAAAGAATTAGAGGAGAGAAAAACTTAGAAGAAAAAATCCTTTAGAAATCCTCTCGCCAAAATCCCAGAAAATGTCGTCCTTGCTTGGAAGGCTTCGCCGGTCACGCTCAAACTCTCGGGCTGGTTCCGAGCAATCAATGAGCACCGACACAAGAGCAACGCCATCATCTCTAGCTTCTCCGTCTCCAATGCCTTCACCAAGCCAAGGTAAAACTCTGACCTTAGACGTACACCTTCATTTGCAAGCAGGAGAAGAAAGGAGTAGGTATAATAAACTTAAGAACAGAGATTTCTCACTTACTCCTATACTAGATAATACATTCATGGACCGTATAGGAATTTTACGAGAATTCAATACTATTTTTCAAATGCAGGATGGTCTTTCTTTCTACGACACCTCCGAGAGGGGTGCCGGCTTCTCACATTAGAATTTTTGTGCACACTAAATTACACGAGGATGGTACCGGAGTGACCTTTCGGTTATTTCGGCGGACTTACACGATGACATGGAGACAACTTCGGTCTTTGCACTAGGTTTTGAGTCAAGCTGCCCCATAAATGTAACCTCCACCTTAAGCGACTTCAACGAGGGGAAGTATTACGGAATGAAATCACTGGGAAGGGTATGTTCCACCGACCTCGCACAAATGACATCCACCTTCCAACACTAAGATTCTTACACAAATGGATGGCCCTTGTCCTTTTCCCACGAAAGGACAATATCACCGCATCTGAGCATCGAGGTGGCATTCCTATATGCCGCATTTGTTAGAAGGACATCCGTTTCACTGTTATGTCACTAGTAGACCATTGGCTATCACTCCCCAACTTAGTTGGAGAGATAAGCTGCACTTCATTAATCACTCGTATAGCCAATGATCTAGGCCTGGCGGGAGATGACACAACCATCACGTACATAACCACTCCACGAGACATCATAGAATGCGACTATTTCCGGCGGGGCCGTTGGGTAAGAAAAGACCGAGAACAGTATTACTACCTTCATAACAACAATGCAATCCCGTTACCTAACCCGGGATTAGGCATATACTCTGTGCAATCTTTCTTGATATATACGCAGGCACAGCCGGTCCAACGCCACCACATCCACGTCGCGCCTACCCAGGAGGATCGCTGCCCACACAGGAAATGCCAGAAGGTAGTCATGCTGCATTTATGCCGGCCCGTCATTCTTTTGCAGGTTACGAGTACCGCGATCCAGCAATATCCCGCCGGGGTATGCGCGACAATATGCGCACCTAATCAACACTTTCGGAACGCCCACTCCGACATCTTGTACAATCGGCAAGAGTGGATGCGCCAAAAGGGAGAAGCGGTGGGACGACATCCGGGACGCGGTGGAGACCAACACTGAACAGCTGGAGAGACTTTTCGGCCGAATGAGACATAGGTAAGTGCATCAAGCAGCTTGGGGGAGTGGTCCCCGTTAAAAACCACAGCTGAGGGGAAACCCTGTCAAACCAACAAACCGTCAGACCCTTGGGGAAGGAGTGCCCCCAAGGTAAGTATCTATCTACCTATTTATCTATTTATCTATATTACTATGGTTTTTAATTATTTAGCTATATATTTATATTTGAGTCTGTCTATTTAGCTAGTATAAATAATATTTGGTTTTTAATATATATATATAGGCGTGCTTAAAAAAAAAATGAGAATAATAATTATATTGATCTGTGAATTATGCTATAAGAACATGATAGATGTTGTTCCTCTGTGATCAATGCCTAGTCTACCATATTTATTTCTCCCAACATGGATATAATTGTTAAGATTCTAAAACATGCTTTGAACTTGAGTTCTGTGGGAGTATGATCTTAAATTTCAAGTCTAGGCAATTGACTGATATGATATGATAAAAGTTGAGCTACCATCTATCTTGTTCATATGTGACACTTAAATTCTGGAGTATTAATCTTTGAATTTTTAAATGAGTTTCTGTATGACATAAGCCTGATAAAATGAAATAAATGCCTTGTTGAAAATATGCTAAAATTGCTTCTGTTATATATCTCTCTATGCTTTCAAGAGACTTGGGCATGACAAGCAAAAATAAAATAAAAAGAAAAATATATATATGAGAGAAAAGTGAGATGAGAAAGAGGGAGAGAAATGAACAAGTGTTCTACTAGGCGAGAAGGGCCTACCTCCCTAATAAAAGAGATGAAAAATGAACAAATGTTCGAGAGCGAGTAGAGCTCACATCTCGAGAAAAAAAAAGGAGAGAGAAGAATGTGACAAAAGTCAATACGAGTGAGAAGAGCTCACCTCTCCAATTAAGTTGTCATGTAACCAAAGGTTCTCTAAAAATTTATTACTATAAGGAGAGATATATTTTCAGAAACAAAAGAAGCAAAGAAAAGGGCTAAGAATTTAAATGTTTACTATTAATTGTTGTCATAAGGGAATACTACGTGCTTTCACTTTATAATCTTTTGTAAAACTCGGGGTTATAGTGAAACCACGAACTTGAGACATGGTGTTTGACTTAATTGTTCTATCTTTCAATAGTCCAAGATTCATGATGATAAAAACCCCATGCTCTCAAGTAAATATAAGCAAGTTTATGATTCTAAATTTTTTATCCTATCTTGGTCGAGATTTGATTTGGTAACACACACGAGTCTTGCTAGGGACTAGCAAAGAGGTAAGCTTAGGGGGAGTTTGTTGATGCTCACTAACTCATATTTTTATGCATCAACCATTCATGGAAAAGAACTAAAATAAAATTAGATAACCTTATTAGGGTTTTCTACTAATGAATTCCATGAGTTTTGGTAAAGTTGTGATTTGCGGGGACTTAACGAGAAAATCAGCAGAAATGGCGTGGCATACGACCAACGTAGCGCAACGCAATCCAACTCTCGAAACAAGTCGAAAGGCTACGGATCTCTCCCGGCGTGAACTAACCGGAACCAAGAAATACATTATCTAGAAGACTCCGGAAGGCACGACGATCGACGGGACCCGGAGGGGAGACCCCCCCGGGCCGTCGGCCCAACTATTAGGGCGATCGGCCCCCTGGCCGCCGTCTCGGCCCGCTTCGGGCGTTCCTCAACCGCCTCAAGACTCGATCTAAACCGGTTGATTTGAGTCGGTTTGATCCGAGGGCGACGAAAGAAGTGCGGGATTGATTCAAGGTTAATACCACATCGCTTTGTTGAAGTAGAAGAGACAGAGGAAGACCGATATATAAACAGCCCAAGACCCCTCAAGCCAAGACAAGTCCAAGTTTGATCTAAAGCTTCACGTTCAATAAGAAGTAGATCAAGGAAGAGCCAAGACAGGGAACAAGAAGAGGAGACACCACGAGATAGGATAGCTAATTCATAGCTCTTTGAGCCTAGATTAGATAGAAAGTCAGGTTTAGAGAAAGAGAGTGTATGCTCAGGTTCTGGATCGATAAGTTACACTATGGATCAATATAATTATTGTTTTCATACACCTTCGTGCTATTTAATTATTATGCATACAATTAGTTTACTTACACTTTATTCTAGTCATAGCATATTTGATATAGTCATTATTCATGGTAATTCGAAGTACTTATTCGTAGAGCTCCTAGTATATTACAATTTGTATGCTAGGTAATAGAGAGTATGTAAGCATGGTGCTTAGATATAATTTATTTCTTGATTCACCTTATATGCGGGATTCGTGTGGTAGATCGTGGTGGTGACAGCACTATTGAGTCCTTTGCAATCCTCCCCCCGTGTATAAGACTAGTCGATAATGATTCTTGGGATGATCTTGTTTCGTTCTTGATTTTCTTAAGTAATCTTCGGGGTACACATTTTTATTTATGGTTTTGATTTATATATGATCTTATGCTATGCTGTTTATTTCCACTTAAGTAAATTCTTTGTATGCTACATAAGAACTGTCCCGTCGTCATAAATCCAATCCTAATCTAACTAGGAATTAATCTTATCCTATTGTTCACCACGTGCACCTCACTGTCTTATATACCTTATCATTATTATCTTTTATTGGCTCACCCTGTTTAAGTAAATGCTAAACCACCGAATCTCATTAGTCTTCTATCACTGTCCTTAATCAAATGAATTGTTAATCTTATCTTCCTCGTGGATTCGATATTTAAAACCCTCCCCGGGTGAAATGCTCACTGGATATCCGTGCGCTTGCGGATCTATTTCTCTGTAAGTTAACAAATACCTTGTGACCTCCTCTACGGCTGCCTCCTCGACTTCACCTCCTCGTCTCCTACGTCGCCCGACATGTCTCTGCAGGCAGCTCCACGCAAAGGTGACGGTGCCGACGACCTACACCTACACGTCTCCTCCCCCGACACGCCAGATGCTCGAGCTGTCGGGCACCCTCAGCGCCTCTGTCATGCGCCGTGCATGGGCGGAACGCCCCTTCGTGCAGCCCCCCCTGAGCATCAAGTTCAGCATCTACCGGCGACCTCCACCTCGACTTCTCCTTCGCCCGACAAGGACGCCCGGCATCCGCAGCGGCGACAACAACAAGTGCGGTCCTCTCGTCTTCTACCGGGCCTGGCATTGTCACTACTCCGATCGGCGTGCCCTTCGCCACCACCTAGTGGGTTGGGCGGCACGTGGGCGCACCACCTCGTCGAACGGTGGGGAAATGTCATGACTCAGAATTGGGCCAGCCTAGGATGGGCTAAAGGGCTCGATGCGGCGGCCCGGAGGGGGGGGGGGGGCGGGGGGGGGCCGCCGCCCCTGCCGCCGCCGCCTCTCTCCTTTCCGTATCCGACTACGCTTCGTCTTCAAGTTAGGATTATCTTAAGAACTTTGGCATGTAAAAGGGGATATTCCAATCTATAAGGAAGACCCTTATTAGGAAATAAATAAATATTGCTTGTAAAAGGTATTCCAATCGTACAAAGGAAACCTTATAGAGAGATTGCTTAGATTACAAGTCCCACTAGCCGGGCTATATAAGCGAGAGGCATGTAATCTCTTTGGGGATAAGCAAGCAATAAAAATAGTTCGTATCTATCTCGCTCCTGCCTCCACCGCCGCCACGCCCGCCGACGCCGCCCTATCGCCGCCCTGCCGCCGCGCGGCCGCTGCCGCCCCCGGCTCACGGCTCCACCGCTCCGCCGTTGCTCATGCCGCCGCTCGTCGCCGCCGACGAGACCCGCAGCCCCTCACGCTACTTCGAAGCTCCAACGGTCGACGATCACGTGTCGGTTCTGGCCCAATCTAGCCGGGTTCCGACAAGAGGATGCCATGATATCCACCTACGATTGTCTCACCGCTCCACGCGGCACCCGCCGCCGTTGCCATCATGCAACTAACTTGTGTAGTCAGCCAGCAAGCAAGCAAGGATGAAAGCAATACGGTGCGGCACACGTGCATCTACACGGCCCCCACACGCGACTCCTTCGACGTTGAAGCGCTAGATGTCCCCGATGTGTACCGGCATAAGGTATGCGCTCCATCACTCCCGAGATTGTTTGTTGAACTACTTGTGGCTCTTAGTGACGGGGAGGCCTTCTTGATGTTAGACTGTGTCGAGGCTTCGCCGTGGGGGCAACAATGTTGTATTGTGGTGATAAGTGGACTTATAGGTCCGGACTTCGGAGTAGCACAACATGAATGAATGTTTGAGGGTGCATATTGTAGCCTCAAATCAATATTCAAAGATTACTATGGTGTGTAAAATTGTTTGCAGCATTAGCCTCAACGTTCTGTCATACACGACTCTACAGGCTTCGTTGTTTATTTTGATCACTTTTGTCTCCCTGCGACTGGCTTTACATGTTTTGTCCTTTGATTACTTTAAATAAATAACTTTTAAAATAATCCTTATTGAGCATCAGGTATAATTTTTTTGCTAATATAATAATAATGTTTTTTTGCTTCATGGGATCTCAACCCACAGTGCGGGAGGGAATAACCGCCTCATCGACGTTGACGCACAAAAGAGTTCTCGACTGATCACATCTTTGATTGCCACGGATGCTCAAGCCGACTACACAGGAACACCAGGCCAAGGTCTAGGCTCTTCATCAACATCAAGCAAACACAATTTTTAAAAGCACCAATTGCAACACGAGCAAGTTGTGCGCAAGCGGACGGACACGGATGACACGTCCAACAACTTTCTTCATGATCAACAGCTCTTTCAACTATCAACTTCTAAAGCTCCCGCAGATCATCGCATGGTTTGCGCCTTCAAAGACTGTTTATTCAGAAGTTCGTAGGTGAGAAACTAACATGATGTTCTCCTATTCTTGCATAGATCCATATATATTGGTTGTTATTGACTAGAACTCTTGATGCATGGAGTCAACATGGACGCGGTAGAGAATGGCCCAACATCCATCAAGGTCACCACCACATCAGGTGACGTTGGGGTGAGTATGGACGCCATCTTCAATGGATTCTACACCAACGATGCCACCACATCAGGCAACACTACACTGCTAGCAGACACCAACGAGGCATGTGACGCTACATCGACTATCTACCGGCAAACACTGAAGAGGAAGGCATGATTACTAAGGGGGCGAATACCAAACGAAGAAGGCAACACTACACCGATTACCTAATGGTGAACACCGATGAGGAAGGTAACGCTACACTAACCATTGCTGGTGGACACCAACGTGATAGGCAATGTTGCATCAAAGTAGACAGCGCCAATGTGGCATAAATGAGAAAATTTATCAACCGCTAAATGAGGTGACAATTTCCATCCATCACTTGAGCACACACATGGAGGAAGCTTGCGTCCAGGGATGCACTGAGCAGTGTGATGTTTGATCCAACCGCATCAAAGGAACAATAGGATGGGCATGTGCAGCATCAAGGGGACGATTCAAAGATCTATGTCAAGAAAGGGAAGTCGGAGCATGTAAGCAACCAGCCGCACCTATAGGCTACAGGTGTACGACCATCTTTATAGATTCCGTAATTAAATTACATATATGATATGATATTATTGACCATTAGTCATAATTTTGATTTAAATTTTGGTTTCCTTGAATTTCTTCACGCAAATAAGTGTTCATATAGTCCTTATTAGAATCAGGTATAATTATTGTATTTACTTAATTAATAACAATGTTTTTTAACCCTCTCCAGGGAAGCGACTATTTATTTTTATGTTTTTTTAAACCCATCCTAGAAATTTGTCCCCTATAGGGGTTCGAACCTAGCAAGTTGGGGTGCTACTAAGGAGCTCCAAGCACTAGGTTGGAGAGCTGTTCGCAAGTTAATCTATACCTACTAATAAAGAGAGAAAATTTCAGTACCACCTCTTTTTCTGTCTTTTTTTTCTACCTACCCGTTCTGCCATGCCCGTTCCGCCGACCGTGTACGTGTCTTTCACTGTCGTGACGCTCAGGCCGCCCGCATGAAGCCCCCAGCCTCCTGGCCCGCTCTGTCTATTAAGGGGCACTGGTTCATCCATCCATTATAAACAAAAGCTGCTTGGGTCTAATACTCCAATGGATATACGTGCGGGTCGATTCATGTCGTCGATCATGCGATTCCGGCCACAGCATGCTACACGTAGACGAGCGCGGAGGTGAGGGGAGCGGAAGGCGACCTCCTCGCAGGGGGAGGCGGCGATGCCGCCCGGCGCCGGTTCTGGAACTCCGAACTCCTGCTCGGCGCGGCGCAGCAGGGACTGGAACTTGGGGCGGTCCAACAGCACGATGTGCACCATGTACGGGTGCCGCCGCGGCACGTCGGACGGTGTAGCCCCGTCCTCTCCTTTGCAGGTTCGCTGACGCCTGACGCTCGATCTGGGGAGTCAGGGCAAGCAGATGAGCAGCGGCTGGAGGTTGAGATGCACCGAGAGGTTCAGCACCTGCATGAGCCCGTCGCCGCCACGAACGCCAGTAGGTGGATCCCATCGCCAAAGCTTAATCCAGCACCGGTCGGCCACCGCCGGGAAATTTTCTACGATGCTAGATGGCACGAGATAAGACAAGGCTGGTGCCGTGCGTTTCTATGTTTTTTTAGCTACGGCCAGACAGGCATTCACTTTCTTTTACCTTTTAACAATATTATAAATATGATATCTTTGTTTTTTTTTTTAATTTTTTAGATCTATAAACATAGATGAGTTGCTACCACACTAGCATTGTAGTCCCTTTCTAAATTATACAAGACTAATCTTATGTTATTCACGTAACTATAAAAATCCGTTGCAACGCACGGGCATATTACCTAGTAATAATAATGTCACAAAAAATACCTCGAATTACATGCTAATGTTGCTACAAAATAATTAGGAGACCATGAGTCCATGATTCGTGGAGTTAGCAATAATGCATATATGCAAAAATTCAAACCTCCACAATTATGAAGATAACTAAACTAATCTAATAGTATTTTGCTTAAGTTATCCATCTCTATCATTGTGAAAGATAATGCTTTGATGCCAAAATGTGCATTCAAATTGTGCATAATGGCAATATGAAAAATAAATATAATATAATTTGTACCTAAATTATCTACCTCTCAATTACAAAAAATTAACAAAAGATTCTCAAATGTACATCTAAATGCTAATATAAGCAATTACAAACAATAATTAAACATATGTAAGTTAAAACTTACATTAGTACAAATAGGCTTACAAGCATGGAAATATATCCTTAGCAAAACCACATAGTAATGACACTTACAGTTCACGTCAAGTTATATTAACATTCTTGATGATATTGTAAGTCGTTGTCTAAAAAAAATTTAAACATTTTTATCAAAACATTATGTTATAATATGAATATTAATAACTTATTTAAAAATGTTTAATAAAACAATACTAATATGCCATAATAAATTGAAAATCTTGGGTGTCATGGTGCATGGAGAAACAACTATTTATGAGATTGTCAAAACTAAGCTGGTAGACTAGGACCTAGAATATTCATTTATTAAAATAGAACATGAAACGTTTAAATAAATGATCGGAAGATAAAGGTAAAAAATATTACAACAACTAGATCAAAAGCTAAAGGTTATAATATAGATTTTTAAGATATCACATAAATGTATCAAATAAAAGTTTATACACTTTAAGTTTATATATGTTTCACCTAAATAAATATGGTGCTCAAAAATTCATCATACAAATTGTTATTCACAAAAAAAAGGAAGAAGTAAAAAAGGTACATCCTAAAATTCTAACTAAAAATCTAAAAATTTTGCCATCAAATGGGTTGACTATACTCAGCGTCATAAATAATAGCTATTGCATCCGAGGAATTAATAACCTTAAAATTAGGGGGAAAGAATCAAAAGTTAATTTATGTCTTACACTGAGGTGTTATGTAAGGAAACAAACATATGAATATGGACGAGAAACCATGTAAAGGAAATATTTCATAGATTATCGCAATTGAATATTGAATATATACTACAAAGTACCTATTATAACTATTATATTACAATATAAGTGAGAGAAAGATATTTCATATAAGTAATTCTTATTAATTTAGTGTCTGCGCTCATAAAATTCTAACCCGTGCGAGAGCACGGGTTGTTGGACTAGTGCTGTCATTTGGTCGTCCCATGGTAAAGTAAAGAATCGGACGGTCCTTTTCCCTTCACCTCTCTTAAAAAAACAACAAAAGAAAAAATCTCTTTGCTGCGCTCGCCTTCGCCTCCACAGACACAGTCGCTATCTTCCGCGCCGGCCGGCAGCCTCTGTTGGAAAACGTATCAAACCTGTAAACGTTCATATCAAATTACTTGTATATCAAGTCTTGTAAACGTTCTTAGGTCAAAAAAAAAAGTCTTGTAAACGTATACATCAACCTGGTAATGGTCCCACAACCGGACCAAATCTGCTCCAGACCATTCAAATTAAGCACAGGAGACCAATCCACTCCACACCACCACTTTGCTTCTGAGAACCAAACTAATCCAACCCAGTCGAATGTTCAGCCTGAACCAAACCGAAACCCACAGTTCGTTACTTTCCAACACCAATAATTGTCGGAAGATCGATTAATCTAAGCAATAATTATTCCATCCCATTTGCGTCGCTGGTTCCCGCCGGATCAATACAAGTCGCCAGCAGTAGATTTTTCACGCTCAAGACAAGGAAGCTTGGAGCCAGATCGATCCAAACCAATCCATTGTAGGGTTAAACCCAGCCTAAACCAACCCACAGCCCCGTTCAGCCCATTTGCCCCAAACTAAATAGGCCCAATAGAAAAACCAAACTGTAAAAACCGGTTCTCATCCAAACCGTTACCAGGTTGACGTATACACACATGTGCCACGGCATGACCTGGCGGTGTCACGATAATAGCATATTCGGTTATGGCGAGATATAGGTCATTAGGCCAAGTTGTTTAGATTCAGATCCTGCCTAACCAGTTGCCCTGTAATCCAAGCATGTAACTTCTATATACTAGTATATGGCCGTGCTAGCATCTACGGCTTTTTTTACGGGTGCACATAAATAATACCAAACGACAATATTTGGTTAATAATTCAAGTTTCTTCCAATTGTATATGACCATTAGGCTCAATCTTTTCTTTAATGCAAGGCCTTTCTAGTAGAAACATAGGCTCAAAAACATATTGAGCAAACAAAGTCATTACAGATTCTGGGAGGGGCTTGCCCAAACATGGCATTCACCGCGGTCCTTTCTCAAAGCCAGCTTTGCTAAATCATGTGTTATTATTATATTACAAGCTCTAGGCAGAGATAATTTTACATAAAACAAAATGTCCATTCAATAATGCACAGGTGTTCCTTAGTAGCATACCACAACGTATGAGGATGTCGGCGGTGGATGGTGAGATGGCCCTGTTCGTTCAGATCGGAGCTTGCGTCCGTGGCATATCCGTTTGGGATGATGATCCTAGATGCTGGAATTTATGGCTTTTTCAAGGTTTCTTATCTCCCATCAATGGAGGTGCAGTAGTGTGGTTTACTTTTTTGTAATGAGAGGGCGTAAATTGCTTTAGTATCAATAGAATTTTTCCTTATCGCAAAAAAAAAAAAAAAAAAAAAAAGTTGCAAGGTCCATGGGGCACGTTTGGGGAGCTTGCTGAAGAATTGTCAAGTGCACCTCCACTCACACACGTGAAATACCTTGGTCTATAGCTGCTTGCAATGCCTGAGCACACGCTGCAACTTCAGCTGTCTGGATGCCCACATCTTCAGCGGTCTGCAACTTCCGTCACAGGCAATGGACGGCGGACGACGGAGACACGGCCTGGATGCCCACATCTTCGCGATCAAGAGTCAGAAACGCTCGACCAGATCATCGTTGACTACTCCTTCACCAGACAGCTTTGGTACAATGCGGCCTCGGCTCTGGGCCCCCAATGCCGCCACCTAGACGGGCGAGACAAGAAAAAGGTGGGGACTCCCTCTTTAATCTCATCGCCTAGGAAGTGTGGAAAGAGAGGAATGCAAGGTGCTTTAGAGGAGCAAGCGCCAGCATCAGCGTGCTCTCGGCAACCATCAAAGCCAGGGCAGAGCAGTGGGTATTAGTGGGTGCAGAGCACCTAGGTACACAGGCGGAGCTCAGTGGTGGCCAGACTGGGCTCCCCCGTGCGCTCCATGGCCATAGCGGGCACCAGCCAGCAGCGGCATGCGGCAGCAGCGCCAGGTGCAGGCACTCGCGGCTAGCAGTGGTATACAGCCAGCAGCAGCATGCAGGTGTTCATTACCATTCAATTGGCCCCCTTCACTTCAAGGCTAGCTCCACCAGTGCCTAGGTAGTTTGATTCGCGAGTAGTCAGCCAAAGCGGATAGGTTATGTGCGAGAGCTTGTTAACGCCCCTGTTGCAAACAAACTCGGTTCTTGGATATGCACAAAACTTTTGCGTGATTAACAAAAAAAAAAACACAATAACAAAATAGAAAAATTGGATGCCGAGGCACGCCGCGAGCCTGGTCGTGAGGAAACGAAACTTCACCACGTTTCCGGTGAGCCGGGTGCGGGCGCTCTTTTGCGTGGGCTGAGCTTGCTACTTACGGCCTAAATCCAACATTTGCAAATATCAATGGTATTTAATTAATTATGTAATATAAATACGGAATTTCTAAATAACTCCCGGATGATATTGTGTCGTGTTTTCATTCACTTTTTGTGTGGTTAAGATTGATTTAGATTCGTGCAATTATTTTCTGTGTTGTCTCATTGTTGGGCACGCTACGATTCAGATACCTTGTCCTCAGCGCCGATGCACAGGGAGCAATTATTTTCCCAGGAGATTTTTTATTTCATTCCTCTTGGTTCACCAACATTTTGTCTGAGCACGGATGCAGAGGGAGCAAAGGGTATACCAACGGAAGGTTTATGAGTTGTGTTTGGTGTCCAGCTGAGTTTTGGGCATGAGGAGAGATGTGTGTGAGCGTTTGTGGCCGCTACCTGAATCTAGTTGGAGCGTGCTGTTCAGAGAGGTTCAGGAGCAATACTCTGACCCCCTGCGATCGATTTGCTTTTTCGTGTTTATTATTGTTATGCTGTGCAGTACCTTTAGCTCCATGCTGAATAATGATTTCTCGTAAAGCAACAGCTGCGTAAACATTGAATTGGCATGCTGCAAAAAGGTTATTCTCATAAAGTATTACTTTCAAGTGATTTGCAATACTACTAAGGTTGTCCCCAACAGGAGAGGCATTCAACCCAAATGCATGTTTACCATCAGAAAAACACCCTCCAACAGCTTATGCAAACGGCGACCTAAATCTGCTTCGACAAGAAGAGGAAACACACATTTGCCTCGGTCTCTCCCTCTACCCATACGAAAAGTTGTCGAATAAGTGGGGCCGTGGGGGGCCCTCCACGCCGCACTCCTCCTCCCTTGACGTGCGGCGGCACGGCTTCGCTTCGCCCGGCGACCCGCTTCGCCCGGCCGGCGGCTGCAGCAGGCGCGCGTCCGGCGGCGGCTCAACGGCGTGCGAGGCGAAGCTGCGGTGGCAAGGCGCGGCGGCGGCGGCGAGCGAGCCAGCGGCAGCATGGTCTCGTGGGCCAGCGAGGCGCGACGCCATGGCGAGGCGAGCCAGCGGCGGCGAAGCGGCATCCCTCGCTTGCATCGAGAGGAAGAAGACAGAGGGACCGTAAATTAATTTTGTTTCACTCTCGGGGTTCCCGATGTAAAACCGCTAGAGAGAAGTTTTGTTACATCCGAGCTTAGCTGATTTCTTAAAAGGTCGAGTGCGGATGCAAAGATCTTAAAACAATAGCAACCGTGTTTCTCGGTGGGCTGTTGGAGATGATAAATTTTTGGGTACCTAAACTTTTTTACTGTAGATGCCCGAGATCACGTATGGGTATCGTCCTCTGTTGGAGACGACCTAAGTAGTCTATGGTGAGTGGTGGAAACCAAACACTATTAAGGTCACTATCCGGCCGTGACTCCGTCCCTCGCCCCCCCGGCGACTCGGGGGGCACACCCGCCGCCGCCAAGCACCCCCCCCCGCCAACAGCGGGGCCGCCGCCGCCGCTCCTCTTCGCCGCCCACCGGGGAAGGGGGCCCAAAAGGCACCTCCCCGCACCCTCCCTCGCCTCGTGAATCCTCGTATTCCTCTCCCCTCACCCCACCCCACCCGCTTTCTCTCGGCGACGGCGGCCGATCCGGTCCCTCCATGGCCAGATCGGCCCCCGCGGTCGGATCTGCCCCCGTCGTCTCGGCCGGGCGCCGCCGGGCGGCCCGTCTAGGGTTTGGGGTGGCGGCGAGGTTCCGCCTACCGGCGTTGGGCGGGCAGCGGATGGCCGCGCCGGCGGCAGTGGTCCTGCGGCGGGGAGGGCGGCAGTTGGCCCACCATTGCAGATCCGGGTTCCCCCCCTTCCCTCCCCGTCGGCGTGGACCGCGCCGGGGCAGCGGCGCCCGTCCCTCCCCCACCGGCGGGTGGGGGTGGAAGGATGGGGCCGGCCCGTGCCTCCTAGCCGGCAAGGCTGCTGTGCGCGCGGGCGTCCGGCCCCGTACGTTGGAGGACTTGAGGTTGAAGGCGGTGCGATGGTAGATGGTGACGGGGTGAAAAACCCTCGTTCCCAAGCTCGCCTTGGGCGATGACGGTGGCGCCCAGCGTCATCACCTTCTTGAAGGCGTCGACCTTTCGTGCCGCCGGCGCGGCCGTCAGCTTCTCGGATCGAAAGTTCGGTGGGTGCTCTCAACGGTGGGCGTCCGTGGGCGTCATTACCTTCTGAAGGCTTCATTGAACCCATTGAGCTCCTACACCGCCATGCGGTTCGCCCCATTTCTCCATCATCACCTCGGCGCTCTGCCATCCTTCCGTTTCGCCGTCGTGCGGGCTGCCTTGCTCTAGGATTGATGCCTTCGTCGCCGCCGTCGTCGTTGCCTGAGGTGGGTGGGCCACGATTGTCGTGTTTGGTGACCAGAGTGCTCCACTGCTTATCTTCGTTGCATCTCCTTCAACTTTGTGATGTTGTAGCTCACCAACGAGAGGGCGCGGTACCTTCGGGAGCTTCGCTGTCATCCTAGCCGGCTTGGATGTTGACGCCATTGTCGTCGCCGTCGTTGTTGCATGGCCGCGGGCCACCGACATCGCGCCCGGCTTGTTGTCGTCTCGGGGGTTGACTCCATTGTTCTCGCCGCCGTCGTACCTGGCCGTGGGCCCCGGCGGTGCACTCGAATCCACCTTGGGCGTCATTTGCCGGCGTGTGACACCCCCTTGATGATCTGTCACATGGGTGCCGGCGACCGGAACTTCTATTCGTCTTTCAGTTGGCGTCCCCGAGTTTAGGCCTAGCGATGATGCATATCACCTCTAGCGGTTGTGTTGTGTGGTTCGGTGGGGTGGCTCCTCCTTGCTTTCGGCATCTGTTGTCTTGTTTGTTTTGTGGCCACTTTCTCCGTAGTCGTGTTGTGTCTTGTGGTGTGTTGTTGTATTGTTCGTGTTGTTTAGCCAGTCTTGGCTTCTTCTCTTAATGAAAATGACACGTGAAGACGTGTTCGAGAAAAAAAATGGTGAGTGGTGACTTGCACACTACCTGATTACAAGTCTGCACTGTAATTAGTAGATAAGCAGTTATAAGATGTCGAGTCATATGCGTGAGCTTATTTCTATATCACTGTTTTCATTTCTGTCTGTTTCAATATTGAACAGCTGGTTTCGTCATTTTATTTTATTGAGTAATAATCATTGTTGTTTCCAATATTGAGTAATTTCCTAGGGAAATTGGTACCTTGACCTTGGAAAAAATTTCCCCTTAGTTTCTTGGTTCTTTTTCTAGTCCAACCGTTATTGGGCCCTGAACCGGAGTTTGTTTGGGATTTTGTGATTCTGTAAGTTTGGGTGATTGACAGTGTTAACAACTTGGTAAAATGACATTTTATCCCTACAACAAAATGAAACATTTATGTGTATCTCGGTATCACAAACCGGTTAGATTGGGCCGGGTGTGACACGTCGACAACGAACTCGAGGCGGCGGCGACGGTGTAGGGGCGGCGGCAGCGATAGGGGAGGAGGCGGTGCGGCGGGGGGGTAGAGAGAGAGAGGAAGGGCACGAGATTATTTTCTTTATTGCTTGTCTCCCTAAGAGATTACACACCCCTTATTTATATAGCTTTGGCTAGTGGCTAGTGGGACTTGTAATCTAAGCAATCTCTCTAAAGGTTTCCTTATACGATTGGAATACCTTTTACAAGCAATCTTATTTATTTCCTAATAAGGGTTTTCCTTATATGATTGGAATATCCCTTGTACACCAAAAGTCCTAAGATAATCTAACTTGATGACGGAGGCGGAGGCGAGGCGGGAAAGGTGGTGGCGGCGGCGGTGGCGGCGGCCTTGGTGGCGTCGGCCCCCTCTGCCCGTGCGTGCCCCCCCTCTGGGCGGGCGTGGCGGTTAGGCCTTCTTAGCCCACCCGTGGCTGGCCCCAGTCGGCACATGACATCTCCCCACCGTTCGATGAGGCGGTGCGTCCACATGCCGCCTAACCCACTAGGTAGGCACGGAGGCGTGCCGGTCGGGGGGATGTCTTGGCCGGCGGGTTTGTAGGCGAGGGCGAGGGATCCGACTTGTCATTGTCGTCGTTGCGGATGTTGGTGTCCTCGTCGGTGAAGGAGAAGTTGAAGTGCGGGTTCGAAGTAGATGTTGAACTTGTAGCTATACGGGGGCTTCACGAAGGGGCAATCCATCCATGCTTGCCGCATGATGGAGGCGCCGAGGATCTTGGGGACAGCTCAAGTGTATCGGGCGAGTATGTGATGAGCCGACCAATTTATAAGAAATCAAGTATAATTTCGCAATTACCGAAGCAAATGAGTCTACACTTGAGTCCATATAAACCCGGTATTAGGAAATCTCGGAAGTGATTTCAAACTCATCAACAACACAACAAGGATCGTTGAGCTCGGTAGTTCAAATTCGCAGGTATCTTAAACCAAATTCAATATATTATAATCAGAGTGCGATGTACTCATTTATTTTCAAAGTAGTTCAGAGTGCGGAAGCAATAGTTTTCAAAACCAAATAGTTTATGCAGCGGAAATAAAATAAGATAGTGCCAACATGATGTCACCCCTGTATTAGCATGAGACAGGGAAATATAGAGATTGCCATGCCCTAGCCATTATTCTTCAACACAGCAACACACAACTGGCTAGGATCATGCAAACGGGCACCACCTTGATGGGAAATAACCCGTGAGTACTCAATTGTACTCATAAGACTTACCCGCACCAAAACCGAGAAAATAAGGAAAAGACTCCAAAGGATTATGCTTGGCTTTATCCGGAGCTGGCCGACTCACATTTTAATTTCGAGAAAATAAGGTTGATTAGTGAGCCTACACATACTACTTGAATTCTTCCAAGTTAAAAGGTTATTTATTGTATAAATAACCATAGATCCTGTATAGTCAAGATTAATCATTGCCCGCCAGAATAAATAACGGCATAAGTAACTTGATCGATTTATATCGTACGCAACATGATAATTAACATATATTGTAATAATTAAGACTACATTGCCGTGGGCGCACCAGGGTTCTCACTAACCCGGAGAGATGGCGATTCGAATCGATTTGCAAACTTTGGCGAATACCTGTCATAAACCGGGCCTACTAGATCAAGGTAGACCCGATCACTCCCGGGACATTACGAGGCGTAAAGTCTCGGTCTTAAACTACCCCCTCCTTCTCGAGCACCCAAGTGGCGTAAGCAACCCAGTCACGACCCTCGTGCGCATCTTCTTGTGCCCGATTAACCACACCAACCATCACCAAAGGAGGGCGATAAAAGCGAGCATGGCGGCCCCCAACATTCCACGAAGCCGTGGCTCACGACCCGCGGAGCCTACTATATGAGCAAAACGTTCAACTTCCGACCACATTCCGAGCAAAGAGTATGTCCTTAATCGATCGGATGGAAAGACCACAATATCCATCAATCTAAGCATGTTTTATTATTCGGGTTCTCGACTTGTTAGTCACCCATGTGACTAACCACAAACATCCTCTCAAGTGACCGGAATCACATCGCTTTTGCGCAATCACCATCTTGAGCATTTATAACCTAGACTCTGCTACTAGGATAGGGTAACAACTTCAACAAGGATATAGGTGCATCAACGGTTTCAACTACTTTCCTAAACTTAATGCATCAACATATAAAAGGACGCTTAAAACAATTTAGTTAGAAAGCAAAGGAAAAGGGCAACATGCACCGGGGCTTGCCTTGAGAAGAGGGTTAGAAGGTGCCTTGGGCACTTCAGCGGCTTGACGACATGTCACCGCTTCTTACAGGACCTCCTATTCTGCACTTCTTGATCTCCTCGTGCTCTCGTCCTTTCGATCCAATATGAATGTGTATGCAAAGATGAATATTAAGGAATGCACGATTAACAAGGAATGGATGAATGCATTATGATGTATGATAATAGTAAGTGGATATCTCTTCTGTAGAAACATAATTATAACCACACAAGAAACCTAATAATCTACATCAAGCAAACACCCTATTTCACTAATCCTTTGGAAAATGACGACTAGACATCTTTGTCATTAAAAGCGATCACACGGGGAGTTCTATAACTCCAAATGCATCAAACAATTACTCGTTGGAAAGCTAACAAAAATATCTACAAAACACTCCATACCACCCGAACTGATTCTGACATTAATAGCCTTAAAAACAGAAAAGCAGAGGCTCGATTCTAATCCATTTCATCACATACAACTACTATAACTTGCAAACTACTCATGCAAACCTTATCAAACTTGACCAGCAAGCAAACAAGGTCATAATCTACCAAATAAACCTACTGGACAAGCCAAAAGATAAACTAAAGCTCATAAAATGATATGCCCTATCAAACACTACACATGCACCCTATAATTATATAAATGCTAGGAATAAAAATCTGCCAAACTGCCAAGCTTATCCATCTAATCATACCAGCAGGTCCTATTCATGCTAGGAACAACTAATAAAATTATTTGCACACATTACTCTAATATAAACATATATTTCTAGGCTATTTTCTATGCAACATAATTATGATAAATACATAAACACCTCAGGAAATTCTACAAAAATTACCGAGCATCCCCTACGACATAGCAAGGCTACCATAAAAATATCCTAGCAAGATCATGCCTATACTATCCTACACAAAAATGACAAGCTAGCAATAAATCTATGCATGAAAATACTTTGTACTATGAAAAGTGTCGACAACAGATTTAAAGTATGACAAGCTACCTAAACCTATCAACACCAAGCACACCAAGTCTCACATCCCAAAACCCTAGTAATTATTTTTCTATGAATTTCCTAAGAAAGCATGGTAAATAGCACATAAATCAAAAAATGATATTTCCACCATAGAACCTAGGGTCAAACATATTTTTCCCATGAAGAACATCACAAAACATGAACATTTTGCACGGGGACCACTATTTTGTCATGCACCAAAAGAAAGATACACATTTATCTATTTTCATGGCATTTACTAGCATAAATATAAATAAATATAAAAACTACCAGAAAATGGCATCTCATATTTTTGTATCATAGATCAGAGAATAACAAGCACAACAAAATTTGTCTCACTCAATTTGGAGCTAAAAATGAGCAAGATATGGAATTTACAAGACATGCATGCAAAAGCTGGAAATTAAAAACCTAAAGGATATTCCTGGCGACGGATCGGGCCCACGCGTCGGCCTTCCGGGAGCAGAGCGCGGGCGCGCGGCGATGGATCTCGCCGTCGGTGACTTTCGAACCAAGGGGCACCTACGGACTCGGCTCGACGAGAGGCGGATCGAATGGTGGCCATGGGCGCGAGCTACGGTGGATATGCCGCGACCGGCGGCGAAGCGGCGGCGGCGACGATCGTTGCCGTTTTCAAATCTCGGCGGACAGGCGGCGGCGAGCAGGCGCAGCATGGGCTTCCCGGGTCCGGGACGGGTCTGGCGATTAGCGGCGAAGTCGGTCTGGCCAGCGTTACGGGCGTCGCATATGCCGACGCGTACGGCGGCGGCAACAGCGGAAGCGGCCGCATTCCGGCTGGAAATGGGGCCACTCCGGTCCCAACCGCTAGGGTTCCACCATCTACACGCAGCGAGGGCGGTCACGGGGCGCGACGCGGGACGGCTACCGGAGAGGCTCGGGGAGCTGGCTGGGCTGGCCGAGCGGCTCACGGAAAGCTCTTGAGGCTCGGGGCGATCGGTGAGGCGGCGATTCGGCCTCTCCGGCGATGGTTCGCTGCTGCTATTTGGTCGAGGAGATGGAGGAGGTTGAGGCCGTGTTGTTATGGAGGGCAATCGAGAATGGCGCTGGTCGAGGGAGGGATCGGATCGCGACGGCGGTCGTGGCGCCGGTTTTCGGGCGAGGCAAAACTCGCCGGGTTCGCGGCTTCTAAGGCACGGTTGGTTTGGCGGGTCGGGAGGTAGAGGAGATGGAGGCGGAGTTGTGGGCGGAGGGAGAAACCCAGGGGGTGGAGTGACGAGCGCGGGGCCGGGCGTTGTCCCCTCCTACAAGGCACGGGCGCGGCGGGCGGGGTTGGTAGAGGAAAGCACGACACGGCGTCGGGGCAGCACGGCGACGTGGCAGCGGTGGCGGCCGGATTTGATGGCGGCCAAAAGCGAGGCGTCACTAAAGACGGAAATCAAACCCTAATCGATCTATTTCAACCTATGCATCGAGATTCGTGCAAAACTAGCCAAAGCTCATATTGAATGAAATGTTCCTTATAAAATTATGAACAACCCATCTATAGAAAGTTTTTGGCTGGTTTGGCCTAAATTTGAAAACTATGATGAACCAGAAACACGGTCACTCCAAAACCCGAGCAAACCCTAATTTCAAGCTCAATCAAAGCTGTTTTTTCGACTTTTTTGAACACGATCCACCCACTTTCATGAAACGTGCCTATAACATCTTTTTGTTCCACACTAAATTACCTACACATTTCATGAAGGGCGCACACACATGCATAAACCCTAGCTAGTACTTTTAAGCAACACAAGACAAATCACTTTCAAAAGGTCAAACTAGGTCAAACCAAGTCAAACTATCATTATGAAACATAATTAGAAGACATGACCAACATCAACCTTGCTCTAAAACATCACATAAACATTACTAAGAATAAATAAATATTAAACACATAATTATGCAAGCATTTCACACATGAAATGACAAGACAAAGCATGACAAGCAAATTCAATGCAACTAAACATGCAAATGACATGTATCATTTTATGCGCATAAATGCATATGATCAAATGATGATTATGCTCATGAAATGCTGATGCTAATGACATGCTTAACACTAGGGTGTTCTGAGTAGCTGGAGGAGCCTCGAAGGTGTGCGTGGTTGGCACATATACACGAGCATGTATGTGCTGCGAGAACTCGTGGTGAATCGACATGACCGGCGTCGAGGAAAGGAGTAGTAGGCGGCCGTAGAGAGCAGGTCACGACCGTCTTGTGAGGCAGCCCAACTGGGGCGCCGGGGGCTGTCGGTGCGTCGGCGATGATGTTGTCGATGCGGAGGAACTCATTATCATGGTTGTCGAAGAAGGAGGGGAAGTGGCGTCCTCGAGCACGGCGGTTCGGGCGTGCCTGGAGCGAGGCTGCGCTCGTCGGGGAATGCAGTCTTCGCGCGGACGGTTCGGGAGGTGGAAGCCCGCTGTGATGCCATGCGGGGCCCGCCACCTTCTAGGAGAATCTTGCGGGAGCTCAAACTACGAGGGGATGTAGTAGCGGTGGAAGTACCTCACGATGCTATAGAAGAGGCTCCACTTTCAGTGCGTCGCCCGAAGTTCGATGGCGCTAGCAATGATGCGAGCTAGCTCTGGTTCGACGTCGTACCCGGTGCGGCTTGGTGAGGAGGTCACCCAATGTGCGGTCATCGATAGCCTCCATAACAGCTGCGGTATTGCCGTCTGGCGTCAGCGACCAGGCGGCGTCGATGTCCTTGTCGATGGCGGCAGCGTCGTCGATGTGGTCGGCACGGTGGTCGCCCGGCGTCGGCGTCGGCGGCTTGTCGTCATAGCGACGAGCAAGGTCGATGGCCTCCTCCATCCGAGCGGCTCGAACCACTCGAGCACCGTGAAGAGGTTGACTTCGTTGGGCGGGCTCTTAAGGTCCATCGCGAATTGCATAGCCCTCAAAAGTGGTGATGTAGTCGCCCAACTTGCCCTCTGGCAGGAGGCGCGAACTCCCCAGTGGTGTCGGTGATGATGGGGGTCCGCAGTCGCGCCGCAGGTAGTGGGTGAACGCGCGTCCCCACCAATGGCCTCCCTCCGTGGCCGGCTTTGTGGAACCGGATTTGCAGCTAGGACCTAGCGGATGGAAGGCAAGCATAACGGGCATAGAAATCGCGATCGATGTTGTCCTTCAGCTCAACAACAACTCCATCTTGTGTATCCAGAGGTTGGGGTTGTCGCTATCATCATACCCGGGGCGTCGGGCGGCGACATAGGGGTAGGTCGGTGACATGGGAAGCGGGGCGCCGCGGTGGGCGCCACGGGAAGAGGCTGCCCGGGTGGCATTGTCTTCGGCTAGGGGAAGACCTGGCGGTTGCGAGTGTCGGTGGAGAGGAAGAAATAGCCGGTGCTTTGCGGTGTCGTCGATGACGATATCGGTGATGGCCGGTGCATCACCACGAGCGAGCGTCATTGCCCTCGTCCCGGCGGAGGAGAGCGAGGTCGGAGTCGTCATCGATGGCATCGTCGGGCGCCTAGCGCGCGCCGCTGAAAGCGGCCCCATGCGGCGGCGGTAGGCTGCCACAAGGCTACGTCCTCCAGCGCGATCGTCGTGGTCCTCGAGCGGAGAGGAGGTAGCTAAATCTTCGAGGCGGTGTAGGCGTACTCCATGCGGCGAAGACGCATCTCGATCTCATCGAAGTGGCGGCTGATCTTGGCGCTGGTTGTCGTCGAGCTCCTTCGGCGCCTTGGTGAATTCGGCGCATCTCGGAAGCCATCGGTGGTGGGAATCGTCCCGGTCTCCGGATACCGGCTGTCACAAACCGTTAGATTGGGCTGGGCAGTGGACACGTCGGCGACAAACTCGGCGGCGGCGATGGCGTAGGGGCGGTGTGGCGGGCGCCGGCACGGTGGCCGAGTTGGGGGTGGCGGCAGCGATAGGGGAGGGGCGGTGCGGCGACGGACGGCAGCTTGGGCGGCGTGGCAGCAGCGCGTGGGCGAAGCGGCGGCGCGTAGAGAGAGAGAGAGAGAGAGGAAGGGCACGAGATTATTTTCTTTATTGCTTGTCTCCCAAGAGATTAGAGACCCCTTACTTATATAGCCTTCGGGCTAGTGGGACTTTTTAATCTAAACAATCTCTCTAAAGGTTTCCTTATACGATTGGAATACCTTTTACAAGCAATCTTATTTATTTCCTAATAAGTGTTTTCTTATATGATTGGAATATCCCTTGCACACAAAAGTCCTAAGATAATCTAACTTGATGACAAAGTGAAGACAGACGAGGGAAGGTGGCGGCGGCGTCAGGGAGGCCCCCTCTGCCCCCAGCGCGCCCCCTCTGGGCCGGCTGTGGCTGGTTGGGCCTTTCTAGCGAAGGTAAAAAATGGCTGGCCCAATTCTGGCACATGACACAGACTCTCTCTATCATCATTTTTACCGAAGTCAAGAAGGAAACCCCCCATCCTTATATTTTGGTTTTTTTTAATAATGCCCCAACATCCTTTGGCGTCTCTCTATCATCATTAATCTTTCAAAATTAGTATATATATATATATATATGCCCATGACATGACAATAACCATTTTATATGCATATTCATTTCTCTCTAGGGTAAAAAAAATTCATTTTACCTTGCCGGGTCAACCAAGCCAAACTAATGTAACGGCCAAAATCTAGGTCTTTCACTCGGGAGGGTATGGACATACCCATTCCTATTCATGTCCAAAACCAATTATATACTAGCAGGTGCCCCCGTGTGTTCGCATGGGGTAGCAAGCCTACATGTTGGAAAAAATAACATTAGTTAGAGATGGGTTTGATTTCAGTGTTTGAGCCTTTTTGTAGGATAGTGTCAGCACATTATATAGCCGTTTGAGAATGATAGTGTTAGGAAATGTTGAGGTAGCTGAGAGGTTGTGTAGTTGCTAATGAGGACAACAGGCATTGTGTTGGAGACCTGAAATAGTAAGACCTGAATTAGATCATAATCGATTAGAGGAGCTGTGGTAAAAGGGAAACTGAGGGTAGCAAGAAGATCTAGACAATCTGAGTACATTACTGACATATTATCTTATATTCATGGCCTACAATTCATGGAAGAAAACAAATAAGCAAACTAATCATGATAACAAATTTAAGGGAGCCACATCTTTGTGTGCAGAGACTTGAGTGGTATATTGTTGGATGGCTACATATCTTAACTATTAACTCTGAAGAAGATGTAAATGTCCAGACTTAACATTACTGAAGCACAAACAGAAGAATGAATAAATTGGACAGCGTCCGACTAAAGGCAAAGTATCCCACGTGGACACTGGACAGAGATGTAAGCCAGGAGAATGGAAGTTGTAACTGATATATCTAAAAAGTGATAGCATGTACAATCGAAATCCTGGGTGTGTGTGTCAATTATGAGTAATAAGAAGCCATTATTATTGAAGTCTACTTGAATGGAAATTGGACAGCGTCCGACTAAAGGCAAAAGTATCCCACGTGGACACTAGACAGAGATGTAAGCCAGGAGAATGGAAGCTGTAACTGATACTCCCTCCGTCCTAAATAGATGTCATTCTAAAACTTAAGAAAGTCAGCGTTTTTTAAACTGCCGACAATTATATATTAAAATATATAAATATTTATGCTAAGTAATTAGTATCATTGAAAAGATCTTTACGTCTAGTTTTTTAATAAATTTATCGGAGATATAAATGTTGCACGTATTTTCTACAAACCTAGTCAAAGTTGAGAAAGTTTGGCCCGCACCCCAAAACGACTTCTATTTAGGGGACGGAGGGAGTATATCTAAAAAGTGACAGCATGTACAATCGAAAACCTGGGTGTGTGTGTGCCAAGTATGAGTAATAAGAAGCCATTATTATTGAAGTCTACTTGTGGTTAACTAACTTGGTGTGTTGGTTGCTATCATGCTACAGTACTAACTACATTGCACTGTTACGAACTGAACTTGGACATAATAAATTTTTGATAAAAATAATTCTTAACCTTGGATTAAGGAGTGCAAGACAATATCGTTGGAAAACTTCGCACAGAAAAATACACCATTTATTAAAAGGCAAGCAGACTCACCCGATCAGTGTGAAGAGGAACCGTAGAAGGCAAAATTGTATTGGACATTTAAGCACAAATCATCTTATAGGATGGTAGAAATGATTTGGCTTTTTTTTCTGAACTGAAATTTGTTACCTGTAAATAGTACCCAACAATGATTAGGAAGGTAATAAAGCCCCAAAATGTAAATCTTTCCAAGTCAGGAGTGTGAAGCAATTGCAGCTGTAAGTGGTGAGGCAATTGGATTATTATCAGAAGAAATGTATAGCTTATATGTTGCCAACTGCAGGCTTAAATTAGTTTGAAAATTGCAGTAGTGAAGACGTCATCGAAACAAACAATTAGATATACCTTGGCGACGCAGGCTTCCACCACCGGGGCGTGGTCGTGCGTCTACGCCAGGCCGCGATCGCGGGAACAGGTTAGTTGCCGCTCGTACTGTGCGTTGCCGTTGGCAGGCACAGGAAGGGCTGCGGTGCTGCGCCGGCGACCCAGCGACGCGCAGCGCACGGAAAACTGCCGCGGCGCGTGTCGCTCGCACTGTGTCGCGTAGTAGCAGGCACAGGCTGTGCCCCGTTGGGTTTGCGACGGCGGCCCAGCGGTGGGCAGCACGCAGAAGCGGCTGTGCCCGGCGTTGCTGGGGATGGATGCGTAGAACAGGGTGAGGGCTTCGGTGACTTTGGGGGAGCAGGGGAAGAGGGGAGGCGCTCAGGCGAGGAACGGGTGGGCTGCACAGGGAGCAGGGGCGGGCGAGGCGGCGGCGGTTTCGGCCGGCCGAGAAGCTTCATGAGAGGGCGGCGAGGCGACGTGGGCGGCTGCGATTTTTTGTGGATCCAGCAGGGTGTAGAAGCGTGGCACTGTTCCCAGAACAGTGATTTGTGTCTTGTGACGGAAGTGCCCGGCGTCTGAATATTATAAGTATGTATATATTATCCAATCCTCATCCTCCCCATTTCCACCAATATCCAATGGATAATTAATTTTTGTACTTGATACTATGCATATCTAATGGATAAATAGTTTAAGCCCCTGCCCCTACCCTACCTTCCCATTTTCTAATGGATAATTATTTTTACCCATACCCTCCCATTTTAATATGGGTATGGATTTGGATATGAATTATGAATATCCACCAACAGCCCTACCAAAATCCCAAATAAATTTCAATTTGGGGCCAAATAACAAAATTCAATTAAAACAGGACCAAGAAACTAAGGGCAAGTTTGTCCATGACCAAGGAACCAATTTCACCAATTTCCTATGATTTTAGTTTGATCTTTATTTTGTTTCATTAATTTTGTTCTATTGATTCATTGTTTGTTTGTTTCATATTTTTTTTCTGTGAGTATTATTTTCTTTCGTATGTCTTTGTTGGTTTTGATTGTAGATGTTTTCAATATTTTATTCTTTTTTGACGTGTCAATCTATCATTGGATAAAAATCTAAATGATACAGACCACTTTTTCTCATATATGTTTTTTTAGATAATGGATAAATAATCTGGCTTCATCTATCGGCCAGATAGAATCAGGCCAATTATTACAAAAGTATCTCGAGATAGATGAAAAAAGATGGCGACTACAACATGTTTCAGATTGGAGCAAAATAAGTTTTTCTAAACATAATCAATATGTCTTGCGATAACCATCCACTTCAGGCAGATAAAGTTTCAGGAGAATTCACTTTCAGTCATAGGGTTGCAGGATGCAAAAGCTCAGTATAATTAGCATATGAAATATTTGATTTTTTTTTGGGTAATCTGAAGCAAAGCTCAATATAATCAGTGTGTCAAACATAGAGGAAGTACCTTTGAAGGGGTCTTTTTTTTTTTTTTTTTTTTTGAGATTACACATTTCGCCTTGGGGCGTTCAACATGCACGCACACCACCCTTATATATATGAACACATAATACATAAACCCTACCCCTATGAGCACCTTGAAGGACTGAGGCGGCAAATCTTGAAGTTTCGAAGTCACCACTGGCACCTCGCTATCGGCGGGGGCCGCCTACCACTTAATACACAACGCCGGGAAAATCACGAAATAAATCGAGGATAAAGTGTCGCATGGCCAGGGATTGTGAAGACACTTGATAGATAGATATATCATTGATTAAAGATAAAAATTGGAAGCTGGGGACGTGTGAACAGGCCATGCAGGCCGTGAGCGCGAGCTGGGCTTTGCAGGAGAGGAGGCCAATTAGGCTGGCGGGGGGAGGAGGGAACGGAAGGCAGTCTGGGCCTTCTTGGAGCTTCCTTCCCTTTTTCCTTTTTCTCCATTTTCCAAGGTGTTTTGGTCCAACGAAGAAAGGGAGGCCTCCCCTATTTTTGAATTTGATCCAAGGAAAATAAGATCCACACTTTACATGATTTTTGAAATACTCATATTTTTGGTTGCACAAAAACTCGGGTTGTTACATTGAGCTGCCATGGCGAGAAGCAATGGCACAGGTAACTCGATCTGATGGTGTGAGGAGCCATGAGTAGATCCAGCGAATGCGCAAGGCGGTGGCGAAGCTGGCTGCATGTTAAATTGAGCTATGGGCGAATGGTGGCTGCTTTGCGTCGGGGATTAGTGGCTCGGCGGCGGCGGCAGAGAGGGGAAGGACGACCAGGGTGGTGGTGATGGCTGCATGTCCACGTGGGGTTGAACGGTGCTAGAGGGTGGTGGTCAACAAGTAACTCGGTGACAGTAGAAATTGCTATTGGAAATCACTATAGCAGTGGCCTGCCTTTTCTTCAAATGCTTTAGGTTGTATTCCAAGAATGAAAGTTGCCCAATTCGACGAGATCTTCAACTTTACTTAAAGACTGAACCTCTAATTGGGAAATAGATAAAGAGATTTTTGAAATTTGGATATTGGACTCGAAATCTATTTTTAGTTAGCAAAACCGTTAGCTATTTAGGGTAATTAGTTAGTGATTAAAAAACCATCAAATAAATCACTAATAGCACAGTTGCACATTACAAACTTCATGCCAATCAATGGAACAAAACTTACTCAAAATTTATTCATGAAAATGGATTTAATAATTCACCAAAGATTTAACGTATTAAGTTGTTTTCAGAGAACAAAAAGAAATGACGAAGTGTGGCAACTAGCATTAGTGAATCTTTGGAGCTCAAATTTAAACATGCTTGACTTAGAAACATTCCACAACATTATCTCTATCTCAAAAGCATATTTTGGGCCACAAAATTTTTGAGCAAAATTTTTAATTGTTCAAGGAAATTTACATTTGTAAATTCACAAAAGTTTCTTAATCACTATCATTGACTTCATTTCATGAAACATATGAAACACCACATACAACATTGACATGCTATAAATGAAACATAAAATGCATTGATGCCTTGAGTGCTTTGGTGATAATGCATGATTATGAGTATATTGATTAGGACTTTAATTAAGATCTAACACCATGGGTGCTATAGTTACTTCTTTCTTTTAAACAAAATGTATTACCGGTTGCATGGAAAGTCATTGTCAGTTCGGCTTAGATTGGCGGAATTGACACGTGTTCGTCGACCGTTGGAGCTCACGAGATGGCGTAGGGGCTGCGGCTTCTTCTTGCCGGCCCGTGAAGCGGCGGCCACGAGCAACAAGATGGAGAGGAGCCGTTGGAGGAGGGCGGCCGAATTAGCGAGTGGGCGGCGGCCGGGAGGTGGGGCAAGGCTGAGAGCGTGGGTATATTTTATTGCTTGCTTATCCCTAGAGATTACATGCCTCTTTAAACATAGCCCGACTAGTGGGACTTGTAATCTAAGCAATCTATAAGGTTTCCTTACTCGTCCAAGGAATACGCACAGCAATTCCTATTTATTTATTTCCTAATAAGGGTCTCCCTTATAGGTGAAGAATCTCCTCTTGCACACCAAAATTCCTAAGATAATCCCTAGCTTGAAAGCGAAGCAAAGCTTCGGAATAAATGCTGGGAGAGGAGGCGGCGGCGAGGCGCACGGCCTCCAGCTGCGTCGCAGCCCCTCACGGGCCGGCGGCCCGTCAGCGTTGAGCCCAATTAGCCACTCAGGGCTGGCCTAATTACGGATCATGACATTTCACACGTTCGGCGGGCGGCGCGTCACGTGCCGCCCAGCCACGTAGTGGCGAAGAACGGAGCCGGTGATCGGGAAGTGATGACCACTCTGGCCGCAGTAGAAGGCAGAGGAGCGACACTTGTCGTTGTATGCGTCGTTCACGTGATTTCTTGGCGTCGTTAATCGTGCGAAGTCGAGGTGAAAGGTTGCTTAGAAGTAGATCTTGGAGCAGAGGGAAAACTTCCGGTGGGGCTGCATGAAGGGGCGTTCCGCCCATACACGGCTGCGAGGCTTGAGGTCCCGGACTGAGCTCAAATCATCGGCGAGGTCGGCGGAGGAAGACATGTAGTGGTAGGTCGTCGACCACGTCACCTTAGCATGGGCACTGCGAGTAGATGTCTTGGTGCGGCCGTAGCGCCGAGGAGGTGAAAGTCGGAGGCGGCCGTGGGGAGGCCGGTGGGCGTGGCGTGCGGGTGACGCGCAGCTGGATCTCCTGCGTCCAAGCTGCCACCGGCGGTGGCGTTGTCAATGCGGAAGAAAGGCGTCGCGATTGTTGTCGAAGGAGGAGCCGGTGGCGCCCTCGATCGATCGTCGCCCGGCGCTGGCGAAGAAAGAAGGGCGCTTGCTGGGAGCACGCTGATCCTCCCCTCGAGGCGGTTGGGGGAGGTGGGAAGCCATCGCTCACGCCATGCGGCGCGTTCTCCCCAAGCGAGCCTTGGAGAAGCTGCTGAGGCGGCCGGGGGATGGTAGTGGCGGTGGAGTACCTCCCACAATGCCATAGTGGAGACTCTACTCTGGCGGCTGTGGCTCCTAGCTTCGATGGCGTTGGAGATGATCCCAAGCTCGCTTGTTGGTGCGTCGTGGCGAGGTGCAGCTCGGTGATCGTGCTCGTTCGAGCATCGGCCCGTCGATGTAGATCCATTGCCTACCGCAAAGGCGGCTTCTGGCGGCGGCATGCGGTCAACCGGGGCTTAAGCTGCTGTCATCGATCCAGATCGCCGGGGTCGAAGCGTGGTGGCCGGCCTTCTTGGTATTGTTCTTCGGCGCCCTCGCTTGGTGTCGTCGGCACGGCTCGTCGTGGTTGTGGCGGCGCAACGTCGATGGCCCTCACTCCATCGAGGCGGGGCTCGGGAACCACTCGAGGTGCCGTCGAGGCGCGTCACGCGGGGGCCTCCAGAGCAGAGAGGGGGCTGACTGACGGTGGCGTGACCCTCAAAAATCCACATGCGTGTAACGCATAGACTTGAAAGCGTCGATGTAGTACAAAGTCCCGACTTGCTTGCGTCTGAGGAAGCGCGTCTGCGCCCGTAGTGTCGAAGTAAGCAGTCGAAGTGATGTCGCGTGCGGTGGGTGAACACGTCCCACTCGATGAGGACTTCTTCTTGGACAGGTCCATGAACCCGAGGCTGCAGCGGACCAACGGGTGGAGGCGGCGTAACTACGCATGCCGTGAGTCGGGGTCGATGTCCAAGTTGAGCTCGTACGCTCCGACTTGCGAATCGGAGGTCAGGATTCGTCGAACCGTCATACTCTGGCCGGACTTGCGAGCGCGTGGCGTAGCTTGAGGGGTGTGATGCCGCGAGGCGGCTTTCCCATGGGCTGGCGCCGCTGAGTACGGCGCGATCGAGGCGCGCAGCCCGAGGTGGCGCACTGTATTGAGAGCGGGCGCGCGCGCGCGGTGGCGCCATCTGCCGAGGAGAATCCTAGCGCGGTCGCGGTGTCGAGTGGAGAGCGAGCGCATTGGTGCTACGGTGTCATCGAGGATGGCCGTCGACGTGGGCTAGCCATTAGCGTCAGCTCAAAATCGCCATCATCCTCCTCAATTTGGAGGATAGAAGAGTCGGGAGGCCGTCGGCGTAGTCAGCGGCCGGGGGAGTGGCGGCCGAGCGCGGCGGCCGACCACGTGCGGCAGCGGCGGCGGCAGCCGGGCTGTCCTCGGCGTGGTGATAAATTAAATGCGTGCGAGGTCC
>JADLZK010006500.1:0-29541 GCA_015847255.1 Hyparrhenia diplandra
CACTATCTCTAAATGAAAACTCCTAAATTCCTACCAAAAAAATTCTTTACAAGTAATAAATAAATCTATAGAAGACTTAATGGTCTATAATGGCCCATTTACAAGCACCTCCAGGGAAGAAGGCCGTTACAGGATAGCCCACATAACGGAGCCGGTGCGTGGTCGAAAGTAGAGTACCGCAAGAAAGAAGAATGTTTGTTTTTAAAAAACTCTTTGCATTTCTGCAGAGCCGATAGACCAACACAAGGTTATTTTTGCGCCGACAAGAACAAGTGATTTAAATTCTTTTGGTATTCCGTTTACCCATCCTCCAAAAAGGTTATTTATACTAGTTGGCTTTCTTAGACCCCAAGCGCGTGGACCGTGGCCCATACCATCCTCGTGAAAAACGACAATCAAGGAACAAATGTTGTATCGACTCGTTTTCTTTGACGTAAAACAACATTTTAGAGATCCTTGCCAGTTTGTTTAGCCAGATTATCTTTAGTGAGGACAACGCCTCGCCTAAGATGCCAAAGAAATATTTTAATTTTGAGGGGTATTTTTAATTTCCACAACCGCTTGTTGACATTAGGTATGTTTTGGTTGATCAGCCCATGATAGTGTGATTTAACCGAGAAAACGCCTTTGTGGTCAAGGTCCCACTTGAACTCATCATTCTCTTGACTAAGATTGATTTGTGCAAGGCGATTGACTAGATTATTCCACATTAGACTAGATCTCTACGCCGGGGATAGATTAGGCGTTGGTGAAGCAAGCACCTCAGCCCACCGTATTCTATTTTTTTCCTAACGATGTTATATAGTTGAGGGTATTGTTGTCGTAGAGGCATGTTGCCTAGCCACGTGTCTTCCCAAAATCTTATCGTGGCCCATTTTTAATGACGGACATTCGAATTTGAGGAAATCCCTTTTAACTTTCATCAAGCTTGCCCAAAAATGAGAATCCCGCTTTTCCAATGGACTTGCACTAGAGGTTTAGTCCCTAGAGATATGTTTATTATCTCTATACTTATCTCAAGTGATAAATGATGATGCTATATTCAATGAAATTTATAAACTTTAAGATAGTATGACTATGCATCTTTTTTTAAAAGGTGAATTCGTCAAAATATTGTTTATATAAAATGATTGTTAGATGGATCATCTCATATTTGAATGACCTAGAATCAAATAAGCAATCTCATCCATTATGTAAAAAAGATGGACCCGTCCCAAAAACACGATGAAATCATCTCATTCCTCATTGTCTCTAACCAAACACACACAAAGTGTATTACTGGTGCATCCCGACCTATGTTTCAAAAAATAATGCAAGGATAACTAAGACTCAGGCTATATTATTTCATATGCAACTCAAAACCAGTACACCATATGATTTGTTTATAGGATGAGAAAAAAAAAAAATTTGAGGGAGGGGGACAAGAAGAAAGCTTGAGGACTAAGAAAACTAGAAAGATTAAGCTTCCAAATTTCTTCTTCTTCGTTGCTTCAACTTATTTTGTCTTCACGAGAGATAGTGCCAAAGTACGTTGGTGGAAGAACAAGAGAGAACATGCTTAGCAAAATCACCTTTCCACGTCACCGCATATTAAGTGTTTTCACCTTAATGCAATTTCTGGACGATGAAGCAGCTTCTAAGTTAGGGCTCTCTAGACTCGAATGATGCACCTCAACTATCGTATAGATTTCGATTTCATGTTATGTTTACCTGTAAAAAGAGAGTGGAGATGTGGAGAACGAAAAAAAATCGCTTAATTTATAACATACAATGAAAAATCACTAACACATGTAAGTGTGAGATATCCACTTCAACAAAACACACAAGCATTTTATTATCCACCTCAACTTGCAACACAATCCACTAGAATTAATTTATAATAACACTTATTTCTTCATATGAGTAATTAAAATTTCATAAATTAATTTTACTTTAAATCATTTGTAATTTCACAGCAACGCGTGGGTACGATTCTATTCTAATTTAAATGATTTTGAGGACAATAATCCTCATCTCTTTACTCCACTTGTCGCTAATGTCAAATTTGGCCGAATCAACGTTTGAAAATAAAAATAAAGCAAAACCGCAGAGCTAGAACTAGAAGAATAGAACTAGAATCTGACTTATTTATGCCAAAGGAAAACAACCATACAACTACTAATCAGTTACACTACTTAGTCTTTCCCTGAGACATCTAGAGGGCGGTCCACGTGTTTGTGGACAGAGATAGAGAGACCTTTTATATCCAGCAAAAACACTAAAAAAAGGTAAATTGTTCAAATTAAGATTTCAGGTCGGAAATGGCCAAAAAGAAGCCCACAGATACGGAATCGGAACAGAGCGGCGCATGCACTCGCCGACGTTCGTCGTTCATGGGCTCTCGAAACATATATAGGGCGGCGGTGACTGGTGAGGAGCCTTCTTGCCCGTCAAGCACGTTCGCTGATGAGAGATGAGCACACGAAACATGTGGTGGAATGGGTGCGCTGACCGTACAGGCTTCTAAACGCACGTGCTCATCACCAGAAGCAAGGACCACGGCCGGATCAAAAGCTAGCGCTGTCTCGTCCTTCACACATTTCACGAAAATTGACGGGGTCCAACTTGTTCAAGCACCGGTATATGACAACGACATCTCTACGTAGTACTAGGGCCACGTTTAGATGGCTAAATTTTAGCAAAAGTAACTGTTGGAACTCCTGTAGCACTCCTGTAGCACTTTCGTTTGTTTGTGGTAAATATTATCCAACCGTGGGGTAACTAGGCTTAAAAGATTCGTCTCATGATGTACAACAGAACTGTGTAATTAGTTATTTTTTTTACCTACATTTACTTGCCTCCGAACATATGTCTTTTGGTGTATTTAATGTGATGTGATGGAGAGAGAGTTAAAAAGTTGCAACTTTTAGGCTAAAAATTTAGCCATCTAAACGAGGCCCAGCGTAGAATAAAAATTGATGGTACGGCGCACGACACGTAACTTGATTCGACTGTCCACGGTACCAGTATGTCTTCAACTGTCCACTTGTGAGGTCAAGTTTCATCACAAAGGAAAAAACTTGTTCTTCTTCACAGAAGATAGCTGAATAGCCTCCCTTTGAATGAACGATGAATTTGATGGTCAGCAGTCAGCACCGACATCGATCAATAATTCTATAAAAAATAGCTGGAGTGCTGATTAAGTATTGTTTGTATGACATAAGAAAATATGTCACCAGGAAGAAATAATATGGACTTACTCCCTCCGGGTTGGTAATAGAAGTCGCTTTAGACAAGGTTTTGGTCAAACATCGGGAATATAAATTATCAATAACTTTTAAGTCGTTAAGTTTGTAAATGTAAAAATTATATGAGTAGATTTGTCTTAAAAAATACTTTGATAAAAGTATACATATATCACATCTCCATAAATATTTTTATAATAATAAGAGGTTAAAGTTGTGTTTTGGAGACCGTGTCGCTGTCCTAAACGACTTCTAATACCATCCCGGAGGGAGTATTTCGGAAGCATGTCGGCTGAGATGACTTGGTGCACACTGCACATAGAGATTCACCGGTTAAGGAAGCGTTTGACCGTTGACTACTATTCAGTTATAAGCTGGATTAGGCAAAATATTTATATCAAGTTATGGCAAAGTTTGGTTTGTCATGGATTTGTTTTAGTTTGTTTCATATTCAAGATTAAGTTACAGTGTGACAACCAACCCTGCACCTGTCCTTCATCTCCGCCTGTGCATTGGACTTTTCTTGGGCCATTCGACCCCCACAAAACCGACATGTATGAAGAAACTCTTACGTACATCCGATCTAATTTGAGCTATAATTTTCGACCGTGGTGCAACCCAACTCGAAAAAACTGACTTAAAGTACTCCCCAGTATGTCGAATCTGATTTGGGCAATGATTTTCGACCCGTGGTGCAACCCAACTTGAAAAAAACTGACCAAAAGTATGAAAAACCTGGAAAATAGTATGAAACCATGAGTCGACATGACGTCCGATCAGGTCGCATCGAAATTTTGACCTGATCTTTTTTTTCTAGACCAACCTGAACGCGACCTGTTGATTAGGTCTACTATACTTACATGTGTAGCAGGAACTTCAATTGGCCATTTGGTCAATAGTAATTTCGTCTTTACACAGTTCCCTACTCATCAATACTCGAATTTGATTTAGATAAATACACCTGGAAAATCAATGAAGTTGAGGTCAGCAAAAATGGCTATGAAATAAATTTATCTTGGACTTCTTTGAAGATATTGACGATGGCGGTGGTGGTGGCCTTGTGTGGAGGACTGCAACGCACGACGCCGGAGGCTCTTCCACATGTGAGGGTTGAGGGCCTCACGTAGGAGGGTGACGGTGACGGCAATGGACTCCTACGTAAACAAATGGTGGTGGTTGGGAAGATGGTGACGTGCACCAGTATATTTGAAGCAGCAATGCCCTCATTAGCCCTCATGATGGGGTTTATAGGGTTTCATGCACATTAAATAGGGCGCCACATCAGAAAAGTCTATTTTTGCATGAAAACTCGAGGAGAGATATGGGCAAAGTTTCATCTTGGTGAAACTCTCTTGGCACGAATACCAACTATCTCGAGTCATGAAATTAAATGCCTATGAAATCACAAGATGAAACTCTCCATTAAGAGTAGGGGTTTCGCCCAAGTTTCATTTCATTTTATATGGCATGATAGTCTTGGAAACAACGAAATGAAACTCACCATTGAGATTGGCCTTAAGGCAAATGTGGTACCTACCTTAACGCCTTAAACATTCGTGATGCCCTAAGGCCAGTCTCAATGAGGGTTTCATAGGCGTTTCATGCACATTAAATAGGACGCCATATCAGCAAAAAGTTTACTTTTTGCATGAAACTCGAGGAGAGAGAATGGAAAAGTTTCATCTTGGTGAAACTCTCTTGGCACAAATACCAACTATCTCTCGAGTCATAAAATTAAATGCATATGAAACCACGGAATGAACTCTCCATTGTGAGTAGAGGTTTCATCCAAGTTTCATTTCATTTCACATGACATGACGGTCTTGAAAAACAGTGCTATGAAACTCACCATTGAGATCGGCCTAATGGCATTAGATGCCATGGGAGTGTTTTTTGGTCGTGACTAATAGACACCATATTAAAGGAGACGATCCAAAAATTATAGGTATATACTCCTATTATAAATATACTTTTGTTTTAGTTTTATTTTATTTTTTTCCTAATTTTGACTATTTTTTAAAAAAAAATGTGCTAATATTGACAACATCAAATTAGTCTTTTGATTTAGGATGAAACTAAAATAATCTAAATTTTAGACATTATTTAGTGCCATATTTTCAAGTTTCCTAGTATTTCTCATCTATTAAATTTCAAATTATTTATGTACTAATTTTTTTTATTTTAGACACCATATTTTATATAAATTTCTAGTTGAATTAATTGTTGCTCTATCCCAAAATAAAAAATATGATTCTGTGTCCATCAATTTCAAGTCTGACTTAAAGTTCTTTTGAAAACAAAAAGGTCTGACTTAAAGTTTGTTGAGATAGGACAACCGTTTCAAGTTGACTTAACAAATGTTATCTTTACTAGCTCTTGGTCAAACCAAAAATACGCATCCCACGACGAATAAAGGAGCTAACATTTATTAGCTACCAATACACATCCATGACGGATACACAATTAATTTGATGAAAACACAAAGGAGCTAACATTATTATTGACTTGAAGTCTCACTCTTTTCCACCAACCTAGGCAGTAAGTTTTTGCAGTTGGATAGATGCATAAATGCAATAATTACTAACACCTTGAATAAGCATGCAACTGCTCCAATTAATAAAAAAGTAGCCTGGTACTTGGACAAAATTTTGGTCAAACATTGAGAATCTAAATGATGAATATATTTGATTTCAAAAGTATTTTCATAACAATATACATATATCACTTTCTAATATTTTTCAAAAATAAGAAGTCAAAGTTTTGGCAACGTTGAAATGGATATTATCCCTCTCATTTTTGTTTACTTACATGGACGTGTTCTAATAAATACACCATCAAGATATATTTTATCCAAAATTGATAAAGTTGGTATAATATTTGTATATTTTTGTTAAGTCTAATCAAAATTAGATAAAGTTAAGATGATATATATATATATATATATATATATATATATAAAGTATGGATACTAACTATATATAAAGTATGGATACTAACTAGGCGCACTAGAGCACAATTCCGCCTGCATTGGCCACTCATAAAACAACTTCCGCCCGCATTGTCTTCCTCCTCATTCCTCCCACCCCGCTTCCTCCCTCGCGTCTTCCATGCCTTTGGTGTCACTTCCCCGCTGCCTCCTTATCCCAACCAGCTCCACATCCAGCGACGCCACCCCCCCCCCCGCCGCCACCTCCACCACATCGCACCCCCCCCCCCCCGCTCCCCCACGGCAACCTCCTCTTCCCTCTCCCGCAGCTATCATGACCTCCCGGCGAGCAATGGCCCCTCCACCGCCCACAATCTCTCCACTATGCGGCTAACCTTCCTCACTCGAATCCCTTCCTTCTAAGGTCGCCTAACTTAGGGTTTAGGGAAGTGGGGGTGCGGTCATCTGAGTAGGGCATCATCTTATTCATCTCTAGTGTGTTGTAGTTGTCGCCCGCGCGGGCGTGGGCGTGGGCATGGCCTCCGTGGTGCGGACGAGACTGGCCTCCGGAGGGCATGGGCGTGGCGTGGGTCGGCATATCAAACGGACGGGGCGAGCAGCAACTTCGAATTGGCGGCGCCCGACCGTGCTCCACCACACCTTGAAATGGAAAATCACAATACGGTACACCCACTAATACACTGTTTCTTTCCCCATATTTCCACTGATACATTGCCTTGACCAATCGTTTCTTAATAATGGTGTAATGAACACTGGCAAACACTACCAAAAGTTTACAGATGTTTGTCCCCAAGTGGGCGTTGACGAACGAGCGTCCCACTATACAATTACTAATTAACTACGGCCGACTGTTTCGATTTTGAACACATATCGGTGGTCAACTCTCTAGCTAACGCAAAGAAATCAAACACCTACCTCTGACCATTCCAAAGTCAGACCCCTACGTGGTCAACCACCCCTATAAATTCATCTCCACACGACGACGCCTCCCCAACTCCAAGCCACCATTCAAAGCTCAATCCTTCACCTTCGCAGCTTCGAGAAGCTTCTGTGTCCAGGCTCCCTCCCTCGCCATGGGCAACGGCCTCTCCCCTTGTCTGTGCCCCGGGGCCTCGCACGGCGGCGAGGCGGCGCGTCTGGTGTTCTGGGGCGGGTCGGCGAGGATGGCCGACGAGCGGCGGTGCATCACCGCCGGGGATGTCACGGCGGAGCTCCCCGACCAGCACCTCGTCTGCGACGGGGACTCCTTCTTCATCGGCCTGCCGGTCCCGGCGCTGCCTCCGTGCCAGCGGCTCGAGGCCGGGCGCACCTACTTCGTGCTCCCCGCGGCGCGCTTCTCCTGCAGCCAGGCGCTCACCGCCGCGACGCTCGCCAAGCTCTCGCCGTCGTCCTCCGCCGCGAAGCTGCCCCTCGCCGGCGGCGAGGCGTCCCCGTTCGAGTACGTCTCGGGCTCCGACGGCGCGCCGCTCATCAGGATCCTTCCCGAGTTCATCGAGAAGGTGATCACGTCGTGCGGCAAGCCCGGCGCGGCTGTGGCGGCGGAGCAGCTGTGCAGCACACCCGAGCTGAAAAAGCACTACATGCAGCTTGTGGGGGCGCGTGCGGGGAGGCCGTGGTCGCCGGCGCTTGAGACGATATCCGAGGCCGAGAAGAGGAGGAGGATGCCGTCGCCGGTGAGGCTGGTCGGGCTGGCAAAGGCTTCTTCAAGAAGATAGCCCTGCATATGCATGGATAGATTGACTAATTTTTGCTTCTTGAGATGAAATGCAAGAGGGAGAAGAAGCAATGTAGATAGATCCAGAAATGAGAGGACTAGGCATTAGATTTAGTATTAGTTCATCATTTTTCTCTTCTTTGAACTCCAAGTAGATTGGATCATGAAAACTATTGAATAAAATTGCATGTCATCCATTTCTAGTTTGCATTTGGGTTGTCCTACTAAAATTGTAAGACAGTTTCCACATGATCTTCACAAGTGCAGATGTATATGAACATGCTTTGGAGTAGAAGTAGAACGAAAATTTTAATTAAGCTAGAATTGTTTCAGGAGTCCTTCAATTTTGTTCTGGTTGCTGACACAATTTGGATAGGTGGTCATTTTCAATTTGTTGCGGTATACCTTTTAATTTGTTACAGCAGGCCGTTCAGTTGGTCTGAAGAATCTTTTTATTTGAACCATTAGTTTTAATATGCATTTATACTAGCTCTGAAAGTATATGGGCCTGAAAACATCTAAGGTGACACCTACCATTGGTGACGAACTGACGATGTCAACCATGTAGATGGAGTGGGGTTTTCACCTCGCACCATAGTTCGTTTAGAAATTGAATCGTATTTTACATATTAGAAGTTTTATAAAGGTATCTTTGCATTGAGTAATTTGAATACACAAACTGCAATAATTTTTTTTTTTTTTCCTTTTGTGAGAAAGCGAATAAAATCAGATCATATTATGTCACGTTGTGGGAATACATATGCTTAAAGACTGGCCACAATGTTGTATTACTGTGGTGCTGAAAGAGGAGAGAGACCGTTGGAGCATCGGCGCGACCATTTTACGAGGCGATGCTGAGTTACAAAAACTTGGCATCGAGGAAAGTTCCTACCTTGGTGCTGAGACGCATGGTCGATTAAACAAGTATTTTGTAAAATAGCACTTGTGTGTGTGAGAGAGGGGAACAAAATGCTCTCACTCATTGGGAACTACTTGTACTACCAGCATCGATGCAAACATTGCATCTCTAGTCCGATTGATGGCATTAAGGGCCTTAGCTATCGAGGAAACTTGGCAGGAGAATCTTTTCTTTGGCGTCGACGACGTTGTGGCTAGTTTAAGGCCCCTTTATAACACATGAAACCTTTTTGCATCGTGCATTCTATGACATAAACTAACTATGTAAAAATTTGATTTCTGTGAAATTCCTGTGCTCAATAGGGGGCCTAAATTCCTCGCATAAAAAAAGGAGCGTAATTGTTTAGAAGTGCTTTGATAAGGCAATTGTTCCATTGCAGCCTTCTTGTGTACTCACTTTTTGTTTCAGAATATCGTTTCAGTTTTACTGTAAGTCAAACTTCCCGACTAAGTTCATACAAAAGTATATTAACATGATAACAAACAAATCCCTATCAAAATATGTTTTATGGTTGGTTTAATGAAATAAATTTGATTATGTAGATATTGGTGCATTTTTCTATAATTTTGATAAAAGTTAGAACAATTGACTTAAAACAAAACTGCAGATACCAATGCATGGTGCATGACTGTTTATACTAATCTGCATAACAAAGCCCTTCCCACCTGAATCCCTGATAAGCAATGGTATGCATGGGTTGTTGTTGACCTTTGACCTGAGTCTGCATGTATGTCCCCGCATCACGTTCATTGCATGCATCATCAAGTCCACATTCACCGGATGAACTTTATACATCGGAGGGATTACGCATCATCGATCAAGTCAACCATATAATCTAATCTCCCGATCAACTCAATCATGTGTCTCATGCCACTCTTTTAATCTATGGCAACAAGCTTTACAGGTAGGTAAGTATGACACCGTGTCGATCAGTCACAAATAAACTCCTCCGATACACAGCCTCGCAGATAAAGATTTCAAACAATCTGTGGCCACGCCTTTTGTATGTGGGCACCATGCATCTTATTGCGGCGACACGGTGGATCGTCGGACTTGACCGGGAGAGTGCGCGGCCGGCGGGAACTGACCCTGGCATATCCAAAAGCCACTTTACCGGAGAAAAATTAAAGGTCCGCGCAATTGTATTGACCTAACCTTGGACACATGCCAAGACCGATTTGTGGACGACGGGGTTGATAATTGATATACAGAATACTGTAGTCTGTAGTTGTCTCCACTCATCCTTTATTATTTAGTGATGCATGTAATTGTGTTGGCCCTAGACCGGTACTCCCTTTGTCCCATGGAGTTCGTCGTTTTGGACTTTTGAACTTCATCTTTGACCATCCGTCTTATTCAAAATATTTATGCAAATCATAAAATAAAATAATCAATATTTAAGTATCTTCATTGATAAAATAAGTCGTAAAAAAATAAATTATATTTGTGCAAAAAAAAAAAAATTTCTTTTTTTTCGCGAATACGCACGAGTGTGCATATCTTTGTATTAGAATTTGTGTAAAAAATTTGAATAAGACGAAGCATCAAATAAGATGGCACGGAAACCAGGGTGACAAACTCAGTGGGACGGAGGGAGTATGCAAGAGAGAACAAAGAAGAGAGCAGGAATGAATAACCACTCTCTCCTAAGTCCTACGGCAAAACCAAGAGCTCTTTGGATCAAAAGGGATTTCATAGGAAAAATGTACTTTGGAGGATTGAGCCGTACGAAATTTGGAGGAAAGAATCCTCTGTCATCGATCTGTTTCACAGGAGAAACGTAGGAAATCAAACATCCCGCGGAGCTCTTTGCATGGTGCATGACTGTTAATACTAATCTGCATACCAAAGCCCTTCCCACCTGAATCCCTGATAAGCAATGGCATGGGTGGTTGTTGACCTTTGACCTGAGTGCGCACGCATCATCCATCAAGTCAACCGTATAATCTAATCTCCCGATTAACTCAATCATGTCTCATGCATGTGTCTCGTGCCATTCTTTTAATCTATGTCAACAAGCTTTACAGGTAGGTAAGTATTACACCGTGTCGATCAGTCACAAATAAACTCCTCCGATACACAGCCTCGCAGATAAAGATTACAAACAATCTGTGGCCACGCCTTTTCCCGAGAGCAGCATCTCGGATCTCGCTCTCCCCAGCGTGTGCTCGAGATTTCGCCCAACTGGTACGGTGGTGGCACCATGCATCTTATTGCGGCGACCACGTACGGTGGGATCGTCGGACTTTTTGCCGGGAGTGAGTGCGCGGCCCGCGGCCGGCGGGAACTGACCCTGGCATACCCAAAAGCCACTTTACCGGAGAAAAATTAAAGGTCCGCGCAATTGTATTGACCTAACCTTGGACGCATGCCAAGACCGATTTGTGGACGTCGGTGGACTGCTTATTAGTGGTTGATAATTGATATGCAGAATACTGTAGTCTGTAGTTGTCTCCAGTCATCCTTTATTATTTAGTGATGCCTGTAATTGTGTTGGCCCTAGACCGGTATGCAAGAGAAAGCAAAGAAGAGAGAAGAGCAGGGATGAGTAACCACTCCTACGGCAAAACCAAGAGCTCTTTGGATCAAAAGGGATTTCATAGGAAAAATGTACTCTACTTTGGAGGATTGAGCCGTACGAAATTTGGAGGAAAGAATCCTCTGTCATCTGTTTCACAGGAGAAACGTAGGAAATCAAACATCCCGTCGGAGCTCTTGTTTTTGCTAGATCAGCAAGAGCAGTCGATACGCACGGCAACGACGCACGTGGGGGAGAGAAAAGCTAAGCCTGCCTACTCTCGATGTGGAAACGCACGAGCACCAGTGACGATGCACGAAAAAATCCCTAATAAAACTCTTAGATATATCCTAGGGTTGCTATTCCAGCGAATTTCCCGTTTTCATCCAAACAACCAAGTACAACAAGTTTCCTATGTTTTTCAAGCCTTAGTTTTACACATGCAATCCTATCCCATTCCTACACATTTTTCCTATTCATGTGTTTTTCAATCCCGTGTCCCAAAGGAGCCCTAAGACAATAGTACCTCTGTAATCTCTCTCCTCTGAAATGCCTTTGTCCGAGCCATCTAGCAAGAGCAACGAGCAAGCCCTAAGCATGTGTTACGGGATGGGATGGACATGACCAGTCCCTATTGTTTTTTCTCGAATACGCAAAAGACGGTGGTGGCACTCATGCGCGGGCGCCGCGTCGCCCGTGGGATTGCTAAGGGCGTGCGAGGTCGGGGAAAGCTCCAGCAACGACTCGGCGTCCGCGTCAGCGGGGTCGTCGCCGAACATGGCCTCATACTCTAGCTTGGCCTCCACCGTCGTCTTCCCCTGAAGTCGTCGAAGCTGCTGTAAGACGAGGGCTTCCCTATCCTGGCGACCGGGATGTTCGTGAGCGGCTACGCCGTTATCCTCGCGCTCCTAAGTGGAAGCTTGGACGAGTGGTCGAAGACCTTGGTCCACAACAGGGGTGTTGCGGGCGTCTACCGCAAGGGTGCGACGACCTTCTTGAGCACCCGCTGGGCGAACCCCTCGATGTGTCCGTTGAGCGCTGCAACATCGTCGCCATCGCACAGTGTGTCCCAGTCCACCCGGCGTCCTTGTATGCAGGCACGGGGAAGCCCGTTGGCAGGAACAACATCTATCGTCATCGTCCAGCGCGCCGTGCTCCTAGGTGGCGGTCTCGTCCAACACGGAGATCTTGACCACTTGCCCATGTGACGTGACCTCACCCTCGCGCCCGGTAGCCCCGGCGCTGGCGGCTGCTGTTGGAACCGGCGTACATTCAGAGCCAGTGTCTGCGGCCTTGTCACAGTGTTCCCTACCCTGCTCATCGATCACGGCCAGTGAGTCCGCGACTGGGGCCTCCAGATCGGCTGGCACCTCCGCTGGTGTCGGCTTGGCCGCCCCCACCTCTGGTGCTTCTCCAGCTTCATATGTGGGCGAGGAAGGTCCTGAAGAAGCTCCTTCCAAGGTGGCCCCGAGGGTCAGCAGCGGGCCCTCTAGGACCACGTCCTATCGGCCCTAGGGACACCCCACTTGGAATGATCGGGGTTCGTCGCCGAGCGATGGCAACAAACCTTCGAGGATGACGGCCCAGGCCATGTTGTCATCTTTGTTACGTGTTTAGTTGAGGAGATAGGTATATTCTAATTTTTTTAGTTGGATGAGTTTAGATGGATGGCAATACCGAGAGTTATCAGCATACCCCACATGTCATCTTGCCATTTCTTATTTATTTTTTATTGCATGTCTTATCTTTTACCTCTTTGAAGTTCCGTTGATGCGAGGATCACACTTACATATGGTGAAGAAACGGAGAGGTTTGCGAGCAAACCACCAAAAAGATGACCAATTGTGCTTGGGTGACGATGGACGGTTAGTTTCTAGGCAAACTAGCACCGTTGTTGTCAAATCTCTCACCCGGGACGGACCCCGTGGGGGTGTGAACGAGCCAGGTTGCCCTAGGTCGACCAACAAGCTTAAAGGCGTCATCCTTGGTCGTCGGATAAGTGATAAAAACAACATGGTGATGATGATGAAAATGTACCAAATTATAAGTCATTTTGACTTTCACATCAATAACAATACCAACGACAACAATTTTGCATCGGAATCAAAACTACTCTCGCCATTCCAAATTATAAGTCATTTTGACTTTTTTTGATTCATTCATTTTGCTATGTATCTAGACATATTATTATATCTAGATGTATAACAAAATTGATGTATTAAAAAGTGAAAGTGACTTGTAACTTAGAACTAAGGGAGTATTTACAAATCCATTTAGTTGTCCTTAATCCCCACGCCCTTCTCTTTTCCCGTCGCTATCCCATCATCTTTTTTTATTTTTTTTATTATTTTCTGTCTTTCGATTTGCATTATCTTTTGTTCACTCAAATTGACCAAACTAAAATAAATGAAAGTAAAATTGATAAATCTGAAAACTTATATAAAGACCGATTTGTGAGCAATAATTGAGTTAATGCATGGCTTGTGTACAAATCGAATGGAGCACGAATAGTAGGTGCCCCCTTGTAAAGCATCAAGCACGCTTAATTTCTAGGCATCTTTAAAGTTGTGTACCTCGACCATGGTCGTGCCCAGAATTACAAAAACCGGCAACACGAGGTGATGAAGCACGGCCAATACTATCTGCCGACCACCCCTTAACAAAGGCCGCGGCCCACGGCCCAGACGGCCCGGCCTGATGTCGCGCGTGTCGTCGTCTTCATCGTGCCCGTCGCTCGTCGGAGCCGGAGTGTAAGTACAATCAAGCTCTAAGTGGGTTTTGGCGTTGAAGACCACCGAATTAGAGGACTAATGAGATTTACGAAGATGACAGGCAGGAAATAAAATAAGGAGTTGATGTACAGGTCCAAAGATATCAAATAAGCTAGATGATGGTGTTTCCGGATCAAGACGTTTAAATTATTTCATATTTTGAATCTTGAGTTTAGGAAATGCCGTACTATCAAGAGGGATGCTAGGATTCTCGGGTATCTGTGGACCAAGTGCTCTAAACTCAAATCCAGACACAAAACATCACTCCAAGCGACGACCACCCAACCAAAATACCAAGTTTCACACCTTTGTCGCCAGTCGGGCGCTGGCAAGCATGCAGCAAGATATGGTGCGGCAGATAAGCAAGATACGCGGCAGTGCCGCGTGTCAGTGCGGCAGTGCCACACTTAACTTCTGACCGTTGGGCCCGTGGGGTATAAATACCTATTCTACCCCTCCCACAACGGTCACCTGGTTCACTTCATCTCCTACCTCGAGCAGAAAGCTAGGAACTCACCTCTTGCTCTCTCTCTCTCTCACCTCCATTGAAGCACCTTGAGCTCCCCACTCAATCTCTCACTTCCCACCAGGGATTTTTTGAGAGAAAAGGCAGGAAACTTCGATTGGAGACCGGATCTACTACTTCCCCCACTCAAAAGAGCATTTGGTTCACGTTTGGCCGGAACCGTAGGGTTCTTTACTCTTGGAGCTTGCTCCTAGACGGCTAGGCGTCGCCCTTGAGCTTGCCCCCTTTGTGTGGCAGCCTTGGGAGGTTTGTAACCTCACACAAACATCAATACATTACCCCAGATCTCTAGGGTTAACTCCCTAGACTTGTGAACGAGGGAAAAAGCAAGCCGGTGGGCAAGCTAAGCCTTGTGTGGCAACCTCAACAACGTGGACGTAGCCCAGCCTGTGTGGCGACGGTGAACCACGGGTCAAATCCTTGTGTCACTTGTGTTCTTTATATTCTTGCATATTTTATCTTGTGAGATAGGGTTTCGTCCCGATCTACTTTGTTGTAAGGTTTCTGCTATATTTGGTTTGTTCTCTGTGAAGTATTTGTGTGCAGGAACTAGTGTGAATCACGAGCAACAAGTGTACATCACTCAGATTCACCTCGGAGTCGCTTCTATGAAGTGACCCGCGGCAGTGCTGCGCCTAGCCAACCCGACAGGCCTCGGTTCTGTCTCTGCGTCTGCAATGCACTACACGCGGCAGTACAAGACCTATATCTGTGGCGGTGCCGCTTTGGTACCGACAAAGTGTGTTAAAGTTTTAACAGGTCATTTTCAGGGGGTAAGCCTATTCACCCCCCCTCTAGGCTTCCATCAGATCCTACAAGTGGTATCGGAGCTAGGTTACTTCGTATACGCTTCACCGCGTGAAGTATGGAGGCACCGGAGGGATCGAAGAAAGGAGGCAAGTCCACCGTCCCTGTGGAGGAGGTGGAGGCCAGCAGCAGCGAGCTTTCTCTCGGTACGGCAAGCGAGAGCACCATCAAGGGTGATGCCACCGATCCCGAGAGAAAGGCCGCAAGACAAGCAAGACGAACCGCAAGAAGAGAAGAACGAGAAAAGAAGAAGCTAGAAGAGCAAGCTAGCATCAAGCTTGCCGAGAAGCTTCAAAGAAAAGATCATAGAAGATTGGTTCGTGAAGCAAGAGCTGCTAGAAGGGCAGCAAGAGAAAAGAAAAGGCAAGAAGAGGAAGTGGAGTCAAGTGAGCTATCAAGTAGCTCTGAAGATGGAGATGATGACATCTCTTACAACAAGAACAAGAAGAAAGAGAAGAAGAAGGATGAAGGCAGCGTCAACAACAAGAAATTTGCCGCCATATCCTTTAACTATTCTTCTTATTTGACTAACCGCGATAAGAAGTCTTTCATCAATGTACCCGCGGGAAAGTTGCCCCGTTTCGATGGGACCAACTATGCCAAGTGGAAGCACTTGATGAGAGCCTATCTTAGCGCTCTTCACCCCGGTCTTTGGGAGGTTGTGTGCAGTGGATTTCAGCCACCGGTGAACCCCAAAGAACCAACAAATGAAGAGCTAGCAGCTGCCCACATCAATGGTCAAGCCACAAGCATCCTCCTAAGTGCTCTAGAAGGAAATGAGTACAATAGGGTGATGAATGTCAATGAAGCCAAGAAGATTTGGGACACCTTGGTACTTGCACATGAAGGTGTAGACAAAGTAAGAAAAGCCAAGATTGACTTGTTGAAGGCAAAGCTCAACCGGTTTGTGATCCTTGATGGAGAAGGAGCTCAAGAGATGTTTGATCGGTTGATGGTACTAGTTGGCAAGATTAGAGGATTCGGAGATGAGGATCTAGATGACCACACCGTTGTCAAGATCATGCTTGAAGCATACACACCTAGAAATGAAATTGTGGTCACCTTGATCCGTGACAAGAAGAAGTTTGAAGAGTTCACTCCAAATGATGTGCTTGGAAGGCTGCTCACTTATGATATGCAAAGAGAGGAAGCAAATGAGAGAAGAAAGCTTGGAGAGTTGCAAGCAAAGCTTGAAGGCATCAAGATCAAGGATGTGGCTCTCAAGGCATCCAAGACAAGCAAGCCAAGCACCTCCAACAAGGTCAAGGACAGCAAGCAAGCATCTTCAAGTCAAGCCAAAGAAATGAAGAAGATGCAAGAAAATATAGATGCAACCTCTTCCTCAAGTGATGATGAAGATGATGGGGCTGATTACAAGAAGATTGATGACATTGTCCTATTCATGAAGAAGTATAGGAAGGGGATGAAGGCAAATGGCTACAAGATGGTGCAACGAAGGTTCCCAAACAAGAAAAAGAGAACATGCTTCAACTGTGGCAGCACCGAACACTTTGTTGCCGATTGTCCACATGAGAACAAGAACAACAAGTACAAGAGGGACAATGGCAAAGACAAGAAGCAAGACTACAAGAGAAAGGGAAGAAATATGGGTGAAGCTCACATCGGCCATGAGTGGGACTCAACAAAAGAGACAAGTGAAGAGGAAGTCCATGTTGCAACATTCGCTATGCAAGAGACCTCTACACCCAAGCTCTTCAACAACATGACCGATGATGAGGATGAAGAAGAAAATGACTCCACTCATGTTTGTCTTATGGCCAAGCATGGGAAGGTAAAATCCACACCCAAACCTTCTCCCTCTCTTAGTGATGAATCTAGTGATCTTAGTGAAAGCTCTAGTGATGAAGATGAATCTAGTGATGATGAGGAATATTTTAGACTCACCAAGAACCTAGATCCCAAAACTAGAGGCTTTCTTGCTCAACTAATGGCGGATTTAGAAAGTACCCAAGCGGAGTTGGCAACAAGAGATAATCAACTTGATAGACTTGAAAAACTCTATGTTGACAACAAGGATGCTCTTGTAGCTGAGAGAAGTGAGGTGGCTTCCTTGCAAAAGAGCCTAGCTAATGAGCAAGGAGACCATGCTCTCACAAAGAAAGCTATGGTTGCCCTAAATGGGAAGTATTGTGACTTGCAAGACAAGCACAAAGAGCTTGAAGCTCAATATAGCCTTCTTTGGGAGAGCAACTCACATCTCTCAACCACAAAGGATACTTTACTCCCTCCACTAGTCAAGGTTGTGGTAAATGCTATAATGTTGATATGAATGTTTATGCCACTAACCTTGCCAACATGAAAGCAATGGAGAAAGAAATCACTAGGCTCACTGCTATAGTAAGAAAAGGAAGTGAAACTAGCAAGGCAACAGTGAGCAACAAGGTTGAGGCTCCAAAGAAGCCCAACTACATTGATGGGAGAAATCCAAGAATCAAGGATGGACTTGGGCACAAGCATGAAAACAAAACCAATGGTCGAGAGCTGATCAATGGTGTTGAATGTGTCAAATTCTTGAGCAAAGGTACAGTAGGTACAGAGAGACCTGCACAGAGCGTTGGACACAAGCCAAACCAAGCTGTACTGTCTGCCAAGCGCGGCAGTGCCACGAGGACGGGCGGCAGTGCCGCGCCCCCAAGAAAAGGGAAGGTCACCTACTCTGCCTCAGCTCAGAATAAACCCAAGAAGATGGTCCAAAAGGCTGTGAAAAGGGTCCAGAAGTCAGAGAACATTGTCTGGGCTGTTCCAAAGTGCCACTCCTATCAATCAAGAGCAAAAGCAAGCAAGTTGGACTCAAATCCTTGCTTTGAAGTGAAGGCAAATAGCAAGGGGGAGGTGTATGCAAAGTATTTGGGCAGTGACAGAAAACTTTATCATAACACCTCTATATGGGTTCCCAAAGTTCTTGTGACTAATGCTAAAGGTCCCAAGAATCTTAGGGGACCTAAACTTGTGAACAAAACTTGTTTTGCAGGCATACTCCTCCGGTGGGTCAAGTTGGGTGCTTGACAGCGGCTGTACAAATCATATGACCGGAGAAAGGAGTATGTTCTCATCATATTCCCAAACCAATGATGACAGGAACAACATAAGGTTTGGAAATGATGATGTGAGGAATGTGATCGGTCTTGGTAAAGTTGCTATCACTACTGAACATGATATTTTAGATGTCTTACATGTTGACTCGTTGGGATACAATCTGTTGTCGGTCTCACAATTATGTGGGAAAGGCTACAATTGTCTCTTTACTGATGTTGGTGTGGAAGTCTTTAGCAGGGAGGATTCCTCTGTTGTCTTTACAGGCAAACTCAAGAATAAGCTCTACTTAGTTGATTTCAACAAAAGTAGAACTAAGCTTGAAACCTGTTTAATGGCAAAATCTAGCATGGGCTGGTTATGGCATCGCCGTCTAGCACATGTTGGCATGAGGAACTTGGCCAAACTGCAGAAAGACAACCACATCATTGGACTAACAAACGTTGATTTTGACAAAGACCGGATATGTGGACCTTGCCAAGCCGGGAAGCAAGTAGGTGCACCTCACCCACCAAAGAGTGTGATGACCACTACTCAACCATTAGAGTTGATACACATGGATCTCTTTGGACCGGTGGCCTACCTTAGCATCGGGGGTAACAAATATGGACTTGTCATTGTTGATGATTACTCCCGCTTCACTTGGGTTTTCTTTGTCTTTGATAAGTGTCAGGTACAAGAGAAGGTGAAAACCTTCATCAAGAGGGCACAAAGAGAATTTGGCCTACTTGTCAAGAAAGTGAGGAGTGACAATGGGACCGAATTCAAGAACACCCAAGTTGAAGAGTTCCTTAATGAAGAGGGCATCAAGCATGAGTTTTCAGCTGCATATACCTCTCAACAAAATGGTGTAGTAGAGAGGAAGAACCGTACACTCATAGAGATGGCAAGGACAATGCTTGATGAGTACAAGACTTCGGACATCTTTTGGTGTGAAGCCATCAACACCGCTTGTCATGCCATCAACCGCCTCTACCTACACAAGAAACTCAAGAAGACTTCATATGAGCTCTTAACCGGTAACAAGCCTAAGGTTTCATACTTTAGGGTGTTTGGGTGTAAATGTTTCATTCTTAACAAGAAACCCCAAACCTCTAAATTTGCACCTAAAGTTGATGAAGGTTTTCTTCTTGGTTATGGATCAAATGAGCATGCCTATCGTGTCTTCAACAAAACCTCCGGTAGGGTTGAAGTCACCATAGACGTGACATTTGATGAATCTAATGGCTCTCAAGTAGAGCAAGTTGATCAAAGTGTTGTAGGAAAGGAGGATCCACCTTGTGAGGCAATCAAGCAATTGGCTTTAGGTGACATAAGACCTCAAGAAGTTCAAGCAAGTGAAGAGGAGGATCCACCAGTTGCTGCTGCACAAGATTCCACTGACGTACTCGATGACCAAGTGCAGCACACGCCTACTGGAAGTACCCAGTAGCGGGTGCCAAGACAAACGCTAGCTGGGCAGTGCCGCGCCACCTACCTTAGCAGCGACTGATCCACCTGCATCACCTGTTCAACCTCTTGATCTTGCTCCAATTCTTGAAGCTGATGATGAATATGATAAAGATCAAGAAGAACATGCAGAAGGCGTTGATCACCCACGACTACGACAGACTATTCAACGGGATCACCCTGTTGATAACATCCTTGGAAGTCTCTGAAAGGGAGTAACTACTCGATCTCATCTATCTGCTTTCTGTGAACATTACTCGTTTGTTTCATCTTTAGAACCACAGAAAGTAGATGATGCTCTCAAGGATCCGGATTGGGTGATGGCCATGCAAGAAGAGCTCAACAACTTTGAAAGAAACCAAGTATGGGACTTGGTGGAAAGACCCAAGATGAACATCATTGGTACCAAGTGGGTCTTTCGCAACAAGCAAGATGAAGATGGATTGGTGACAAGAAACAAGGCAAGATTGGTTGCTCAAGGCTTCACTCAAGTAGAGGGCTTGGACTTTGATGAGACCTATGCACCGGTGGCAAGACTAGAAGCAATTCGCATTCTTCTAGCCTTCGCTGCCCATCATGACTTCAAGCTATTCCAAATGGATGTCAAGAGTGCATTCCTCAACGGTCCTCTACAAGAGGAGGTATATGTTGAGCAGCCACCGGGTTTTGAAGATCCCAAGTTCCCCAACCACATCTACAAACTCCGAAAGGTGCTCTATGGGCTTAAGCAAGCACCAAGAGCATGGTATGAATGCCTTAAGGAATTCTTGCTCAAACAAGGCTTTGAAATAGGCAAAGCTGATCCTACTCTCTTCACACATAAAGTTAGCAATGATATATTTGTATGCCAAATATATGTCGATGACATAATATTTGGTAGCACTAACAATATGTATGTTGAGCAATTTAGTAGGACAATGACCAAGAGATTTGAGATGTCCATGATGGGTGAGCTAAAGTTCTTCCTCGGTTTTCAAGTCAAGCAAATGGAGGAAGGGACTTTTATTTGCCAAACCAAGTACACCCATGATATGCTCAAGAAGTTTGATATGGCCAAGGCAAAACCAATCAAAACTCCAATGCCAAGCAATGGACATCTTGATCTTGATGAGGAGGGTCCAGCCGTGGACATGAAGGTATATCGCTCCATGATTGGATCCTTGCTTTACCTTTGTGCATCTAGGCCGGACATAATGCTTAGTGTGTGTATGTGTGCTCGTTTTCAAGCTAATCCAAAGGAATGTCACAATATGGCTGTTAAGAGAATCTTGAGATACTTAGCCCTCACTCCTAACCTTGGCTTGTGGTATCCTAAGGGTTCCAAGTTTAATCTACTTGGCTATTCAGATTCTGACTATGCCGGTTGCAAAGTAGATCGAAAAAGCACTTCGGGGACATGTCAATTCCTTGGACGGTCCTTAGTGTCTTGGAGCTCTAAGAAGCAAAATTGTGTAGCCCTTTCCCCGCCGAGGCCGAGTATGTTGCGGCCGGTGCATGCTGTGCTCAACTACTCTGGATGAAACAAACCTTAAAGGATTACGGATGTCATTTCACAAAGATACCTCTTCTTTGTGACAACGAGAGTGCCATCAAACTCGCAAATAACCCTGTAGCACACTCTAGAACAAAACACATAGACATCCGTCATCACTTCTTGAGAGACCACGAACTCAAAGGAGATATCGCAATTCGCCATGTGAGCACCGAAAAACAACTAGCCGATATCTTCACTAAGCCTCTCGACGAGTCAAGGTTTTGTGCTTTGCGTAGTGAGCTAAATATTCTCGATTCTCGTAACTTGGTTTGAATTCCAGCACACATGCAATTTGTTTGAGACACTAGATCGACATAGGAAAAGTTTGTGAAAACTTTCATATTGTGTTTCAAAAGGTTTTCAAATTCTAATCCGAAACTCAATGCCATTGTTCTGTATTGATGATATGTCCTGGCAATGAGTTTTGGTGTATCTGTGATCAAGTTTGAGGAGAAATAGGTCAGAAGTGGCAATATATATTTGCAGGACAGAGGGTTGGAGCGGCAGTGCCGCGTGCCCTGCACGGCAGTGCCGCGTCCTTACGCGGCAGTGCCGCGCCTAGGGTTTCGATCCCTCTCTGTCCGAACCGTTTTTGGGCCAAACTTTCTTCTTTCCTTTTCTACCCCTGGCCCAACCGGTCTACTCTTCTTCTCCCTCGACCCGGCGCCCGCACGCGCCCTCTTCCTTTCTCTCTCGCGCGTGAGGCCGGGCATCGTCGGTCTTCCGCTGCCATCTTGTATTTGCCCCGGACCGCCGCGCCAGCGGTGCCGCGCCGCGCCTCCGCCGGCCTCTTGCTCGTCCCGGCCGGCCCTACTCCCCTTTCCCGAGCAGCTTCTCTTCTCTTCTCCTCAATCCACGAAGGTACTCTAACCCTAAACCTTGAAGAACTCGCCCGATCTATGCATTGTGTAGAAATTGGTCATGGATTTATGTTGCTTAGTGATGTATGAACTCTAGGAAAGTGATTTGGTAGGATGGATTCGATGGATTTCGTATTTTAATTATTTAGGTAATTTAGGGGGAGGGCACGGCAGGAGGGCACGGCACTGCCGTCCCCAAATAGAACTTGACAAGTTCTTAGCTGATTCAAACAGCAAATATCCCTCAAATCACCTACTTAAATAAGATGGGAAATTAATTGAAATCAAATATCGAAGAAACTTTCACTCTAGTTCATAATTTTTTTTAAATCCATGGACAATCTACACCCATTTTGTGATTTGGCTTCTGAAATTATGATAGCAATGTAAATTGTGTCGAATAGATGTATTAGAAGTGTTTGGCAGATGAATTTTGATGATTTGAGCAAGGGGGAGAGGCAGTGCCGCGTGCATGACACGGCAGTGCCGTGCATGTAGCGATCTGGCGGTGCAAGCGTTCTGCAGGCAGCGACTTGCGTGCATGACACGGCAAGGCGATGCCGTGCCTGCTCGCGGGTGCTTGCAGCGGCGAGGCTGCGGCGGTGTTTTCACCCTGGACAGCTTGCTCTGAACATCAAGTTTCATCTTGCTAACCTTTCTCCTACATATGTTTGGCCACTATACACTCTATCTTATGCAGTTTCTTACCAAAATCCTATCTTTTGCATAGATGGACCCTGGAAGTGATCCCCATGGCAAAAGGAAGATGAGAGTCAAGGCCGTGGAGAAGAGAGGCAGAGGAAGAAAGAATCTGAACAGAGGGGCAGGTGGCAGCAGCAGTGGGTCAGCAGGACTCACTGAGGAGGAGCAGCAGCAGTTTGGGTACACTATTGTGCCTGAAGGTGATCAAGCTAGGCACCCCTGAGCACTTGTCCATCTATGATAGCACCTATATGGCACAGGTTGAGGGTGTCTATGAGATGGCAGCTCCTGTCAACACTCAGCCAATCCCCGTTGTCAGCTATCTCAGGAAGCAGAGAGAGGTGGCAGATGAAAGGGCCTACAATGTCTATTCAGATGAGAGGACAGAAGGCGTAGATGAGAGGTTTTGGGTGGCTTTTCACTCAAACTTCTATCTCACTGTCCTCCTCCACTCCACCAAGAGCAAGATCACCACCGGCCCACTACATAGACTTTGAGAGGATGGCGAAAAGGAGGAGGATGCCTTCAATGAGGCCATTGAAGCCTCGTGGACAGTGTTTGAGTTTGACAGATATCATGGCTTTCGGGCATGATTGGAATGAGGAGATCCCGAGTCAATTCCACGCCACCTACCCTTTGGGGACAGCGGCGGCGAGACACCATCCATTGGATGACCGGCCGGGGAGACACTACTGAGTGGACTTTGTCACCTTTTGTTAGATTCTTGGTTTCGGGCCGAGCACGGGCGGTTCCACGACATTCATGAGATTGAGCCCGTGGAGATCGGGGTGATCAAGGATTGTTGGGCAAAGCCTAGTCTTTGCGAGATGGCAAGAGGAAGGGCCTCAAAGATTTCTTTTATGTGATGAACAACCTCTGCAGATGTACCATTGATCCCAAGGATGGGGCAGCCTCAGATATCAATGGATATGCTAGAAACCTCCTGGCTCACTTCAGGAATGATGAGACTTTCAATGTTGGGAGGTTCATCTGGAGACAGCTAGCTAATGCCATGGACGATGCTAGAAGGAATCTGCCATATGCTCCCTACCTTATGTTTGTCATTGAGAGGGTCACAGGGAAGATCTTTCCCAAGGACTGTTTCCACATAGCCTACAACATTGAGAAGACCCATGGCTTGCAGGGAGGGAAGACTAGTGGCAGACACACTACGGGGGAGGCACCTCGGTGGCGAGAGAGGACTTGGAGCGACCCTCTAGCTCTAGGCCCGGGGAGACCGCGGTGGCTCTCGATCCAAGGTAAAGAAGTGGATCAAGGCCATCTTTGGGCACTGCGCATACGCTTCTCAGCAGACTTATGAGATGCGCAGGGAGGTGAGACAGGCATTCAAGAGTGTTAGGGAGAAGCAAGGACTCCCAGTTCCTCCTTCTATCCCTAGACCACCTCGTCACGACCTTCCGAGCTCTCGGGGACCAGCCAGGCTCGGATCGGGATCTCTCGGACTTGCTAGGTTCCTTCGCAGTGAGGCCCAAGAAGACGCTCCTCCACTGCCGCTCCGCAGCAGCCGGTGTAGCCATTTCAGAGGAGGAGGACGAGGACACCGCTTCCAGTCGTGAGGATGATACTAGTGAGGAGTGACTCCGCTCTGTTTCTTCTCTTTTCTATAATCTTTTTGGTGCTTGACGCCAAAGGGGGAGAGAATTAGAAGAAATGAGAGGGGTCAAACACTTTTTTGACGCCCTGGAGATGGTTCGAGGATGTTGCAGCAGATGTTCTTCAGAGTTTAGATCCTTTGAGTGTAGCTTGTTAGGTGTGAGTTCGAGAGAAACTCTATTTTATGTAATAATGCCACCTATGACTTGTTATTTCTCAGATTTGGTCGTTTGGATGTTTAAACTCTGTTTAATTTAATCTGCTGCATATTTAGTTTATATATCATGTCATATTTGTTGTGGTTACCTTGTTTTGATCCCGCTCGTCTCCGATAGGGCGGCAAGTCTTTGCCGCACTCACTGGCGCGGCAATGCCGCGCACACCTGTGCAGACAGACAACTCTTTGTGCTCTGATCAGTTACTTCTGTCATATGCATCACGGTTATATACTTGTGACACCCTGTTGAGCACCCCACAGCAACCATGGATGTAGGGGGAGGCCTTGCATCCCTTCTAAATGAGTGACTTGACTTTTATGTCAAGATTGAGAATTCAAATCTCACTCACACATTTAGGGGGAGGCCTCACTACACCTAAACATGTGAAATTGACCTTTCATGTCAATAATGAGAATTCAAAGCTCATTCACATATTTACGGGGAGGCTCCTACATCCTTGGTCTTCGAAATCTAAGTTTGACTTTACATCTTATGTAAGCTCTAATTTGGTTGTCATCAATCACCAAAAAGGGGGAGATTGTAAGTACAATCAAGCTCTAAGTGGGTTTTGGCGTTGATGACCACCGAATTAGAGGACTAATGAGATTTACGAAGATGACATGCAGGAAATAAAATAAGGAGTTGATGTACAGGTCCAAAGATATCAAATAAGCTAGATGATGGTGTTTCCGGATCAAGGCGTTTAAATTATTTCATATTTTGAATCTTGAGTTTAGGAAATGCCGTACTATCAAGAGGGATGCTAGGATTCTCGGGTATCTGTGGACCAAGTGCTCTAAACTCAAATCCAGACACAAAACATCACTCCAAGCCTGACCAGCCAGCAAAATACCAAGTTTCACACCTTTGTTGTCGGTGGCCTTGGCGCGTATGTGGTGCAAGATATGGTGCGGCAAGCAGTGCAGCGTGTCGATCTTGGCGAGTGCCACACTTAACTTTTGACCGTTGGGCCCGTGGGGTATAAATACCTATTCTACCCCTCCCACAACGGTCACCTGGTTCACTTCATCTCCTACCTCGAGCAGAAAGCCAGGAACTCACCTCTTGCTCTCTCTCTCTCTCTCACCTCCATTGAAGCACCTTGAGCTCCCCACTCAATCTCTCACTTCCCACCAGGGATTTTTTGAGAGAAAAGGCAGGAAACTTCGATTGGAGACCGGATCTACTACTTCCCCCACTCAAAAGAGCATTTGGTTCACGTTTGGCCGGAACCCTAGGGTTCTTTACTCTTGGAGCTTGCTCCTAGACGGCTAGGCGTCGCCCTTGAGCTTGCCCCCTTCGTGTGGTAGCCTTGGGAGGTTTGTAACCTCACACAAACATCAATACATTACCCCACATCTCTAGGGTTAACTCCCTAGACTTGTGAACGAGGGAAAAAGCAAGCCGGTGGGCAAGCTAAGCCTTATGTGGCAACCTCAACAACGTGGACGTAGCCCAGCCTGTGTGGCGACGGTGAACCACGGGTCAAATCCTTGTGTCACTTGTGTTCTTTATATTCTTGCATATTTTATCTTGTGAGATAGGGTTTCGTCCCGATCTACTTTGTTGTAAGGTTTCTGCTATATTTGGTTTGTTCTCTGTGAAGTATTTGTGTGCAGGAACTAGTGTGAATCACGAGCAACAAGTGTACATCACTCAGATTCACCTCGGAGTCACTTCTGTGAAGTGACCCGCGGCAGTGCCGCTTGGGAGCACGGCAGTGCCGCGCCTAGCCAACCCGACAGAGGCGGGTTCGGTTCCTGCGCCTGCATGCAGTCGGCTACACGCGGCGGTGCGCACCTATCTGCGGCGGTGCGCGCCCTTGGTACCGGCGGTGTGTTAAAGTTTTAACAGGTCATTTTCAGGGGGTAAGCCTATTCACCCCCCCCCTCTAGGCTTCCATCAGATCCTACACGGAGCCGGAGGCAGATAACGACGACGACGGGCGAGCTGGACGACGGGGACGAGGTGACGACTGCAGACGACGGCGTAGCTTTAGTGTTGCCGACGAAGGCCGCCGCTTTAGGGTTGCCGACGACGACGCGGCGGCGTTTAGGGTTCCGGCGAGGTTCCATGGCCTCCATCCTCCGCCGCCGGCTATAAGCGAAGACGCCGCCGCCGCGGCCGCCGACACGGCGGCGGCAGCGGCGGCTCGGCCAGCGGTGAGCTTCGGCGGCGGGCGCCGCCGAGGCGGGGCGTGGATAGACCCATCCGGATGGGTATGGGCCGGCGGCGGGGAGTTCAAGGTCGTCCATGGCGGCGGCGCGATTCGAGCTCGAGGGGAGGGAAGAAGGCCCTAGCTCGCCGGAGCTCCGGCGAAGCCCTACTGGCGCCGGCGGGGGGGCGGAGCGGGCGGGCGGGGGCGAGGACGGAGGTTGAAGACGACGATGGCGGGGCCAGGCGGGCTCTGCTGGGCCGGCCCACCTCCTAACCGTGTGTTTTGTTGTGGGATGTGTGGGTTGGGTTGGCTCAGGCCCTCGTTCGGGGATGACTCCAACCCCGACTATGTTTGGTTGCGAGAGAGGCGAAAGGGTTGGAGCCAACCCGCCACGTGTTTGGATGGATGTATTAGATTGAACTTAGGATTCTAATCACCCTCCTACTCAAATGGTGATGTTACCCCCACCCTCTTCAAAATGTACACTTTCTCAACATTTTAATCACAAATTTGATTAGATTTGTAGCAGATGTGTAGTAAGTAATTTTAGATTAATTATTGGATTAATTTTAGATTACTTATTAGATTAAATGTAATTGTTATTATTATTATTATTATTATTATAGACCAGAGATAGTACATTTTTTTATAGAGTCTCGTCCAATCGCGCTTGTTTAGGTGAAGCCATATTAAACGCAAACACTTGTTAAAAAAAAAAAGCGAACACCCGGCTCTAATTTAATATCGTTTCTTTCAACAAGTCAAACAAAGCTTCGCTTCTCCTTCCTTGTTCCGCATCGCCGCCAACGCAGCTCGGCCGGTGTCGGATGCTCCCGGGAGGCAATGGGAAATGTACCATTATGAAAAGTGGGTTTCGAAGATATACTATTCAGAACCCGGGCTTCGTCGATTTACCACTCGAAAACGTGACTCGTCCGCTAAAATACCATTGGGCTGCTTTTCTTCTCTTTTATTCCCTTCTTGCCCCGCTTTTGTTTCTTTTTTTTCTTTTCACGTTGCTTCCCCCATGGAACGGAAAACCAGCCGAAATGGATCGAGGCCGACTCGGCGCTCGTCAAGCCCTTACCTGCGGCCGCGCTTCCTTCCGCCGCCCGCACGCCCACCCGGATCGTTGTTCTTGCAGCGCGGCGGCTCCTTCCCACGCCCACCCGCTTTCGCCTTCTTGCGCAGCTCAGCTCCGCCTCTCCACGCCCACCCTCCCCACGCCGGCGGCCATGGCCGGCTCTAGCTCACTCCGGTTGCAATCCATGGGGAGGGGAGGGGGCGGCAAGCTCCCTTGGCGGGTGGGGAACCCTCTAACCGAGGGGAGGGAGGGGCCCCGGCCGAGCTAGGCGCCGCGTGGGGCGGCCGCCGAGGGGCCCGGCAGGTTCGGGAGCTCGAGGTGGCGGACGAGAGTGGAGCCTCGACGGGAGTGGAGCGTCGGAGAAGAAGACCCACGGCCTCTCGATCCGTTTCTAGGCTGGGGAAGCAACGTGAAAGAAAACAAACAAACGGGTAGGGGCAAGAAGGGAATAAAAGAGAAGAAAAGCAGCCCAATGGTATTTTAGCCGACGGGTCACGTTTCGAGTGGTAAATCGACGAAGCCCGTTGCGGAATGGTATATCTTCGAAGCCCACTTTTCATAATCGTAGATTTCCCATTGGCTCCCCGCCTCGCACCCGCACCCGACGACGACCTCCTCCTGCGCTCGTCGCCGCGCCGCCGACCACACCATCGGGCGCGCAAGACGCGCCCGGCTTTCCCGTCGCCAAGGCCGCCTCCGTCTCGCAGCGCCCGATTTCCGGGCGCCCCAGCTCCTCGCTCTTCCTCCGACGTGGGTGGAAGGCCGGAAAGGAGACCGGCGGGCGGGACCGTGGGGGACGAGGGCGGTGGAGCCGGCGGGGGCGAGACCGGCGGGGCGAGACTCAGCAGATGCGAGAGAGAGAAAGAGAGGAGGTGAAAAAGCTGAGGGGTGACTCCAGCGCTCGACCCGAGCGGAGCGGCTCTGTCCGCCAGATTTTGACGGACGGAGCCAACCCGCATCTCACTCGAATATTCCATGCTGGGTTGGCTCCATCCCCTCCGCTCCCCCATCCAAACACTCTGAAAAGGGGTTCGACCCACTCAGGTTGGACTCCACCCTCCAACCAAACACACCATAAGGTGGGCGGCAGCTAGCACGCCCCATGAAGCACACTACCGAGAACCCGAGATGCAAGGAAAGGGACAATTTCCGTGTTTGACTGCCTCCGCCTGTGCGTGTGGGCTTCGGCCTGTGAGGCGTGGACCTATTTGTTGTTGGGCTATGTTGTAAAAATATGTATAAAGGAAATTGTTTTAAGGATACTCGATCTTTCTATTTCTATTTTTTTGGAGTTCAAGAGCAAAATGCACCTATGTTTCAATTAATATCCAAAGACCAAAAGTTTACATGACAAAGTTTTAAAACCACCAGGGTGTCCACCAGGACTCTCCATGAATAGAGAGCGGAGACTAACGGATGAAGAACTAGCTAATTTGAAGAGT
>JADLZK010006501.1:0-28298 GCA_015847255.1 Hyparrhenia diplandra
TTAATCTTGCAGGAACAAAGGATGAACAATGTCTAGGGACATGGTGATTGCAACACACGATTAGGACGGTCCAGCATTCAGCTACTTGAAGTGCTGAGGACAGGAAGGCTCAAGCATGGGGGAGGGAAGATCGACTTAGAGATCATCCTATTATTACTCTTCCTCTTACTCAAGCTCCCATCACTCATAGCCGTTTGCAATCCCTCTACTACTATTACTTTGTTCCTCTAAGTTTGTTTGCTAACAAATGTCATTCATCAAAATCAAAACTAAGGTATAATAAAAATTTTCCACTAGAGAAAAAAGTAATAGTGAGCACTTACAATTAAAATATCCAACCTGAACTTTTCTAGCATAAAAGCAATTTTTAGCTCCGTGGCAATTTACCCTTGTTTACAATTACGTATATTCCTTCTGCATATGTTATCAACTAATATTGCGGTGAATAAAATCATGAGAGAGCAAAAATGTCCAAGTGCAATTTCTAAAGAACAAGAAAGAAAGGATTTATGCAATAAAATGAGATGCTGGTGAACAAGATAATAAAAAGCCATGTGAAAAAGTTTTGAGCGTAAGAAAAGGACCACATAAAGGTGTTACGTCATACACTCCAATAATAAGGTAACATCTTGAGGTGTTGTCATTACTTAAGCTTTATCTAAAGTATACGTTCATAAATAAAGAATAAAAACATGTTATATCAACCTTGCATGATCCAACCGCTTAGCTCAACATGTTTTGTTTTTAGTTGGCTCCATCACCATTTCTCTTATTACTCATCTTGTAGACCAGAATGTTAAGCTTATCTTGCTTTGGAAGAAGATACTCATACTTTTGATGTTTAGATAAGAAAACCTTCCAAGAGTCAACGAAGCTTGATTTGATCACGGAAGTTTTAACCATAAACAATCATTATAAATCTTCATCTTGTCACCCAAGTTAGGTTTAAGAAAAGTGTATAATAAATCAACTCTATCTTGTTTGACGTACCTATGGTTAGAAAGAATGAATGAAAGTTTTGCTACATTTGGTGTTTTCCCACCACCGCAGCCCATCACATGATTCTACCATGACTTTACAAGCGTGACACTTTGAGCAAAATGGTGCAGAAGCCTTCCAGCTCTCTCAAATTCAACAAGGAATATCCTACAAGCATGCACACTAAACAAGAAGTTTACTCTACTCCAACTCATAAGAGCAGCAAGAACATGGGTGATGTAGCTCTTCATCATCTCAAGGAGCCCACTATCAAGATCATAATAATACATTCAAGGAAACGACAAGGTAAGAAGTCTTGTTCGCCAGAGAACTTAAAACATCAACTACGCTGCCGGGCGGTTCGAGGAGCCGGGCGCGCCGTGCCGGCAATAAAAATTTGTAGGCCGCAGTGCCTCCTCCTCAATGGCGAGCGCCAAGTGGCGGACACGGACGCGGGCGGCGATCTGGTTCAGCTAACGGGCCTGTGCGCCCAGCTGAGCGCCACGCCGCGTTATCTCGCGGCACAAAGGTGAGCCCGCAGTAGGTTACAAAGCGGTCGTGGTGGGGAGAGAAGTTTCGGTCCTCAAGCCCCGACGCATCGCGGGTCAGTGCGGGATGTGGTGAGCGCTTCCTGCGGTGAACCTGGAGTTGAAAGTGGGATCGTAAATGATTCTGCCGAATCGTAACCTCTCCTTTCTAATCGAGACTACTCCCTTTATAGGAGACAGTTGAGAGAGATAATGTTTACATTGGTGGTCGCTAGGTGGCTACCGAGGCTGCACCGCTGCATGCAAGCGCCGGTGGCGCCGCCCGCTTGGGCCTGACGAAGACACGCGTCCCGCATCCATGGTGGATTTGTTGTTTCTTCGGGGCGCTGCCTCAGGGTTCGTGTGGAGGCGCCTCACACCGCATGGTGAGGGCCGTCCTGCTGGTTGCTGCCGGCGTGTTGCGCCCGCGGTTCCGCCACGCGGGCGCTTTTGACGGCAGTTCGGAAGTGAACAAGGTTTCATTCGTTCCCGCCGCGTGGCGTAAACACGCCATCGTTCAAGATTATGCCCCATCGCCGGATTGGGGGTGCCATTCTGCAGTCGATTTGACTGGCGACCGATGGCACCGTGCTCTTGCTCGTTACGCACCGCGATTGAATGCGGTGGTTTTCCTTTCCTCCTGACGCGAATCCCTCCTACTCGGTGGTCGGCGCACTGGTGATGGCTAGTTGGGCCGCCACACCGGTGATGAGCTGGTCTCCTCAGCGCAGGGCGGAGTTTTTGGCGCTCGGTGGTGATGAGTTAGGCTACCTCTATCGCACCTGAGATTTCCCGGCCGTGGTGAGCAGCGCCTCGCCAATTCCAGACGCGGAGGTCGGTGCCCGGTGCCATGGTTTGATCAGCGTCGACGGAACGCCGCGGTTCGCCGTTTCCGTAGAGTCCTGACCTTGCCCCGTGAGCGTAATAAGCTCTCTCGCCAGACGCCGTGGTGACTTCCATTCGCCGCCAGGCCGCTTCAGGCCGCCCGCTGCCATGTAGACGCTGCGGCTCAATGGCTCGGGTCTACCGTTTCCGCTTCGCCGCCTTCTCCGTATGGGATGATAGTGCTTAGTTTTACTGCCTTGGCAGCCGGCTAAATTCTCATATAGTTTGAGAATGTCTCGAGGCTCAATATTTTGGTCCTCGACAAGTAGTTTCGGCCCCCGAAGCGAAGTGAGACTCGCCGGGGTTCTCGCTGCTCTGCCGCTTTGTTGTTTCTCGTGTGGTTCGTTTTACAAGGGTGCGCTATGAAAGCACACCCAAGGTGTAGGCCCCCAAGGCCTCAATGGAATGGCGGATTCCTTCGAGGTCTTTTATGTCTCTCGCACGCTGGCAAGATCGAAATGTTCTAAATTGGCGCTTGTTTGTGGGAGCGCGTTTCGCTTTTATGGCGTGGGCAGCCCGGCAGGCCCGCCGCTTATGCGCGCCAGCGCCCACCCGCAAGCCTCGTCGACTGTGATCATACGCCGCCTTCCACGCCGCCCGAGGGAGGGAGTGAGGAGGTGACACGCCACAAATGCCCTCGTAGTTTTAATGTGCCGCGGCTCCGCGGAGCCGCCAGCGGTCCGCTTAAGCGGGTGCCTCGCGCTCTTGCTCTGTCAAAGGGTCGCTATGTGATCCTCGATTCACCTCTATGAGAACCTCGCGACCGCTTAGCGTATCCCGGTTTGGGCGACTAACCCTCGTAGGGCCTCGAATAGGCCTCCCACCTGATGGGACATTCTCTATATGCGCTGACCCGCCGGGCCTTAAAGCACGCTCTCAGAAATCCGCAGCCCCGAGGGCCCGTGCATAGCGTTGCGCATTTCCTCTCCGCCCCTCGCCTCGCAAGTTATCCCGCAGGCGCATCAGTAGTCCATCGCGCCCACCGCAAATCGCTACTCGAACGTAGTGGCCGTAGCCCTCGCAGGCCTCGCTTTGTGTCGCCGCGGGAACCGCCATCGGACTGACTTTTTGCCCCTTAGGGCTCCGCTGCGCCACTGGTATGGCTGCGGACGGGTCTTTACCGACCGGAGAGCTGCTGCCTCCTCACGCGACCGAGTGCGCGCGTTCTGCTCAAGTCCGGCTGACGGGCTGCGGGCTTCTGGTCAGGCTTAAGATCGAGGGCGCACCGCCAAGGTGCATTAATGTTCCCTTGGACGGCTTCCACTCGCTACGGCACGCCAGCCGTTGATGAGCGCTGCCGCTCCATCGCGGGCCGGCCCATTCCGTGAGCTCGCCTCGATTGCTCGTAGCCGGGCGGTGACTTTCCCTTTCCTCTATAAATATGGGGTCGCATGCTGGGCGGCTGCGAGAAGTTGCTCCCTTGCTCAGCCATCGCTTCTCGCCTTCTGTGCCGTGAAAGACTCGTGAGATAGAGAGAGATAGCGTGAGAGATTAAGGGAGAGATCTCACTTTGCCTTGCGCCGCAGATCGGGCGCTGCGCTGCTGCCACCTCTTCATCTCCCTTTCATCCATGGCGCACTGCGTAGTGCGGTGGACGGGCGCTGAAAGTGGTGGTGCTCGACGCCGGAAGCCATGGTCGGTGCGTCGACTTCGCGATCTGAGGGAGAAACTCTCCAGCTCGTCGAGGAAGGGCTCCTCCGGCCCCGCATCGATCGAAGAGCGCCGGAGTGGATTGGTTTCCAGCATTGACCGCAGGAGGAGCCTAACCTCGCGGACGGGCTATACGCGGTGAGCTCCGGAGGATCTTTCACCGCAAGGCGTCGGATGCCGACCGCCTGCCTTCACCCGCGATCCTCCACTACTATGAAGTCGCAGCTTCACCATCGCCGCTACTCGACCTCCCGTGCCGCCATCTTCGCCACCCGCGCGCGTGGATTCCCCGGATCGAGCCGCGATTGAGACCTCGTCCTGCGTTCTTTCAAGGCGGACCTTTACCACCGTCGATCGCGGGCGAGGCCGCCTACCTGGTGCATTGCTGCTGTGTGGTCAAGGCATCTGCAAGTCTCGCGAGCAGCACGCAGGCCGGAACTCGAAGCCGAGCGGGTACATCGTATCCAAGCTCACCTACTGACAAGCGGCAGGATCGCGTGGTTCTACCTCCGCAACGATGGGGAACGCGCTCGCTGCATAATCGGGCGGTCCTCAAGCACGCCGCGTCTCGCTGTGGAATCGGGGTCTGGAGAGGATCACCATCGCTGGAGGCGCGACGCGCAGGCGCGTCCCTGCGGGTCGGGAAGGATGTGAATGCCGCCGCCGTCGGAAGCGTTTTCATCGGGCATGCTGCTGTGCGCACGCTGATGGCTCGCCGCCATGTGCAAGATGGCTACCGACTGGCGGTGCCTTGACGCTGCAGTCGATGTCGTGCCTTCTCGCCGCTCACCGGGCGCCCGCCAAGAGGGTGAGGGATGCGACTGGGTCCAACACTTCAAGCATATATATCGAGATCACGCTCTCGACCGGTGGGTATATCTCCCCGGTAAGTACTTCTTGGTGCCGCGTAGTCCCGGCGCTGCTCGGCTGCATTGTCGCCACGGCGTAGTTCTCTACTCCTCCCTCGCCAGGTCGTTTCAATCCAACATCGTGCCCTTCCTCCCCGCACTGCATTTGACGCCGCACCGGTCAGCGTAACGTGTTCGGAACGAAATGCCGCAGAGGGCCCCGCGCATCGAAGAAGGAGGAGAGGAAGAAGAGGAACGCGGGTCGGGCGAGAAGCGCCGTCGAAAGCAACGGAAGCGGGTGAGTCGCCCGCACCGCACTCACCGAGGAGGACGACAACCCGGAGGGATGCAGTTCTATGTGAACTCGCCCGGCGACGTACGCGGCAAACACGGAGCAGACTGGTGCCATGGGGCTCGTGCACGGCCGCGCTTCATTACGAGCTCGAGTGCCCGGTGCTCGAGTCGGCGCTTCGGGACCGCGTACCCGTGGCGCCTCGGGAGGGTTCTTCTCCGCCGAAGTCCTCGTGACCATTGGTGTTGGCCATGTGTCCGCACCTCTGCCGCAGTGGTGAGGCCCGGCGGAAGATCCAACGCCCTCGCGCCACGCGTACCCTAGGCCGCTGGTGCACGGTCGGGGACGGTACGGCCAATTTCGCGTCCTCACTGCAAAATTCGCGGCGCACGCAGCTGCCGTGAGACAGTGCGAAGGCGCGGCTGCGCGACGCTGGTGTCGCAGCCTATCTCTCGAAGCCTTCCTCGCCAGCCACGGACTTATCCCCGCGCTTTCGTCAGAGTTTTCGCTTTCGCCTTTGCAGCCCTCGATTTTCCGACAGTATGGTTGCCTTGTTTTGACGCGCTGTCGTCTTTAGGGAAACGCGGGCCGCTTCGCTGCTTCGCGACCCTGCAAGAAGGCCCCCGGCGTCAGCGCTAATCTCTCGGGCGCAGAGCTCCGCGGGTCGGCGTTATGCTCACGCTCGCGCCGAGTTCCTCCTCGCGCGCAAAATTTCAGCGCGGGTGTTTGCCCAGCTGACCGCTGCAAGGCCGCGCCGAAGGCATGCATGTGCCCATGGCGGCGGCGCGGTAATGGGTCAGCCCGCACCACTCGCGTGACCGACACGGAGGAGCTTTGCCGCCAGCCACGGGTCGACCAGCGTGGTGCCAGAGCGCGCGGCGCCGCCAGCGAGGTGTCGCGGCCGCCGCCACCTTCGGCGGCGGCGTCCCTTGTGTTCGAGTTTCGCAAGAGGAGCTCTTCGACGCTGGGCGGAGACGCCAGCAAGTCTTCCGCTGTCTCGCGCTTTGCCGCGACCCGTGGGCGCATCGCAGCCGCATACACGGACTTCCCGGCCGCTCCACACGATGTCCGGTTCGATATGCCCTTTGGCGAAGCGCCGCTCTGCCGCGGATGGAGGATCTGGTCTGCGGTCACCGCGAAGGGCCTCGGACTTCTATCGATACCGGTTCCCTGAGCCGCTGGCCGCTTGGCAGGATGTAGCGCTTCGAGCCGACTCAAATCGCGACGTTCGTACTTGCACTCCTGCGATGTCCGTGGGTCTCGCCGCCGGGTTGATCGGCGACGTCGCCCGGAGTGTCCCGAGCGCGGAGGACCCATGAGCAGACCATCGCGGCCAAGCAATGGCCGAGGCCTAGCTGTAGGATCGGGAGACCATCACCGCCGCTCTCGCGAAGCCGACGCCGTAAGTATCTTGATGGCCATCTCGCCGCATGTCCTTTTTGCTGCTGGCGCCTTTTGATGAGTAGTATTGTCGCTGCGGCATCTCCGCCGCTTCTCGCTCGTGAGTAGTCCGAGTGCTCGCCGAACGCTCGAACTCGAACGCCTCTTGGGCGTGACTCGCTGCGTGAAGCTGGATCCGAGGCCCGCAGTGCGACCTCCCCGCTTGCCGCTTCCGCCGGTGAGTAGGGAGTCCTGGGCCGGGCGCTAGCGAGGCCGAGAGCTGCCAAGGCCGTGGCCCGAGGCCGGCAAGATGGTGCCGGGCTGGGCGATGGCCTTGGCGAGCCGGGCGACTTCGAGGAGGCTCGACGGCAGTCCCTCCAGTCCTGAGGAGTGCCCATGACGAAGCGGGACAGTCCCGGAGGAGGCGGCAGAAGCAGCGGAGATGTGCGACGCGAAACACCTCGCATCGAGGAGGCCAAGTGTCCGCGAAACCTCGTGAGGCGAGTAGCGACCAGCCCAAAGGTCGCTATGACCGGGATGAGCATGGCGCCGCGCCGGGCCGGGTAACCGGGCGTGCTAAGGTACGCTCTTGTATCTCTCGTAGGGCTTTCGTCGTTACCTTTCGCTACGCGGTTCGCCGACATTGTCTCCGCGGTTAAGCTGTTGCAGGCGGAGAAGGTCCGCACCGCAGGCCGTGGAATAGCCAGCGTCACGCACGCTTGCTGGCAAGGGCCGTGGAGCAGAGCGTAAGTCGCGGCAGAGCCGAGGAGGCTCTCGGTGCCGGACTGCCGCTGACGCGACAACCTCGGAGGCCGCTCTGGCCGCTAGCCGCCTCGAAGCGCCGCTTCTGCGGATTCCTTCGGTCCGGAGCTCGAACGCTTCTCCGAACGCGCATTCGCGACATGCCTCGCAAAGCGGTCTCGCCCCCACCTTCGGCTGGAGTCCAAGACGCTGGACGGCGCTGCGACGGGCTTTTCCTCGCCCATGACGCAGGGAGGGAGGTTGATCCCGCCGCAGAGGGATGCCGCATGCCGCCAAGACCAAAAAGTTTATATAACTTTTGTGGGATGGCGCCACGACTCGCCGGGTCTCGCTGCTTTTGAGGACGAGGTGTGTCCCTCTGCATTTCCTTAGAGTCCACCTATGAGGCGGATTATGGAGATGGTGGACGCCATACGCCCAGACGGGGCCGACGGGTCCGACGCTACCTTCGAGAGGCAAGCCGCCGAGGTGCCGCTTATGCCGCTTTCTCGGGCGGCCGGCCGTGAGGCACGAAGTAGATGAGGCCTTGCCCCCTTTTGATCCTTCCTTTTTGCATGAAAAGATTGGAGCTTGTGAGATGGATGTGTATAAACAATGGCGCCTCGGTGTCCGGGGCCTTGACTCTGCAACTTATGTTTTAAGGTTGCGCCTCTCAATTTCTCGTTTATTGTGTGGCCGGCCGCTTGTTTTATCCGCCAAGGTAGTGAGCACGCGGTGCCTTCGCCGGGCAGTCCATTTAGCTCGGTGCTTTGTTTGGGGCGCATCCGCTTGTAAGATAGCTGGCACGGGTTTGTGGTGCCCCCGCTGTTCGCTAACTACTTAGATTTCGCGCAGGCGACATGGCAGAAAACTTTTCGACAAAAAGTTTTGAAAAAAGGAGAAGGAACTTTTTTCTCGAAAAAGTTTCCGCCGAAGGGGGAGGGAGGGGGCCCCTTCGAGGGAGTTTTAGTCTTGTGGCCGACGAGGCTAAGACTCTTTAAGGTTTGCACGAAGTACTTTTTTTCAAAAAGATGCGCATCTTTTATTGAGCGAAAAAAAAACACAGTGTTTGACTTCTAGTGCGGAATTTAAGGTAGAAGCTTAATGTAGCCGTTTGGCGTTCCGTGCGCTGGGAGTAGACTTCGCCTTCTCGTTTCAATTTGTAGGTCCCGCCCTAGTACTTCAGCGGCGAAATAAGGCCCTTCCCGTGGTGGGCGGAGTTTGTGACGCCTTTTGCTATCTGCTCGAGCACGCAGGTCGCGTATTCGAGCTCCCGAGGTTTCGTACCCGCTGGGGCATGATATTTGCGCGTAGCCTCGCTGATATCTTGCCGAAAGCAGGAGCCGCGAACGCTCGGCCTCGCCAACTTGGTCTATGGAGTTCTGGCTCGCCGCCGTTGCCTTGCTCGCTGTAGGCTCGTAGCCGGGACCCGCATTCTATGTCCGTGGGGGCGGATTGCCTCGCCCCATAGACTAGAAAGAACGGGTCAATCCCGCGGGCTCGCTTTTCGCTGTTCGAAGGCTCCATAGAACCGGCGGCGCCTCCGGTACTCACCTTTTGCCGCATCGTTCACCATTGAAAATTTTTGGCTTGAGCCCTTGTAGGATCATGCCGCTGGCACGCTTCCACTTGACCGCTGGTCTTCGGTGCGAGCTACGCCGGTGTATCACCTCGATGCCATAGTCACAAAAAGTCAAGGAATTTCTTCCCACGTTGGTTCCGCTTGTCCGCGGATGATGGAGTTCGACCAAACGGAGATGATATCCTCAAAGAATTTTCACCGCTTCCCCGCGGTGAGGGTTCACCACGGGTCGGGCTTCAACCATTTGGAGAACTTGTCGATGGCTTACTAGGACGCGGAGTGTGTCCTCCGGCACCCTTTTCGTGGGTCCAATCATGTCGAGTCCCCACACCGCAAATGGCCACGTGTAAGCGGTATGGTTTGCGCTTGCTTGAGCCGAGATGCGTCCCGCTGCTGTAGAATTGGTATTCCTTGCGTGTGCGCATGACTAGATTTTGTGTCCCGCTGCGCCGAGGGGCCAAGAGAAGCCTTGCCTCAAGACTTTATCGACTAGAGTCCTTGGGGCGGCGCGGTGACCGTGATTCCCTGCAGTGTGTGTGTCTTCGAAAGCAATTCTTTTGCCTTCAACCGAGGGTATGCATCGCATGTATACTCCCAGAGGCCTCTCTTGTAGAGTTCCCTTTTTCTCCACATAGCGCAGCGGACTTTGGCCCTTCGCCAAACGTAGCGAAGCTTTGGCCTTGTCCTCTCGCACACTCGGTGAGGTACTCCAACAAATGGCTTCCTCCAAATGACCGGGTCGACCGCCATTGCTCGGCATGCCTTCGCCTCGGGCGCCAGCCCTCGGTGGTAGTTCCAGGTGGCGTGACTTGACCGAGGGTTCGCTGAGATCTCGCAAGCACGCTCGGGAATCAGACTGGTGCTGTCGCTACTTTGGCAGAGCCTCATCCGCGGCCTCATTGTAACGCTCGGGTGTGTGTTTGTGCTCGAAAGTCCATGGAATTTTTCCTCGAAGTTTATGCGACTCTCAGAATACGCCCATCTTCGGTCGTGGCACGCCAGGTCTTCATGACTTGGTCGATGACCAACCGCTAATCCCCTCGTTTCCAACTCGCCGGATCCGAGGTCCGGCCAGCGACCGGAGACCATTTGACTGCCAGATTCTCGCGACGCTGTTGGAGGCGTGAAAAATGCGCGATGGCATACTCATGTGAACCCCAGGGGTGAGATGAAGAGTAACCAGCCCTCGCGACCGCTTCTTCATCATGGATCCATCGAAGAACATGGTCCAAAGACTCTACGATGGGTGCGGGTAGCTCGTATCGAGCCCATTCTGCCCACAAAGTCGGCTAGACTCTGGGACTTGATCGCCTTTGCGTGGGCATGAACGATATGGTTTCGCCTAATGAGCTCCACCGCCACTTTCGCCACTCTTCCCGCGGCCTTCTGCTTTTGGAGAATTTCCCCGAGGGGAACGAGGACACCACTACCAAAAGTGGTGCTGCAGGGAAGCAGTGACGGTTTTTCGCGTAGTACGATGGCGTACAAGTAGTTTTTGCATCTCGCGATCACCTTTCGCCTTGGTGCGTCTGGAAAAGCACTTCACCGGCGAAGTAAACGGGCGCTGTACTCGCAACGGTGCCCTTCTTCCCACAGCTCCACTACGTACTCACCGCGCTTCACCACCCGGGTAGTGGCAAAGTGACGCATAAGAGCAAGGTTTCTTCTGATTTGGCGTACTGTGACCGTGGGTTTCGTAAGCTTCTGAGGTTGCCGGGCCCTTTCGCCTCGGGGTCCAAGCAAAGCGCCGGATTTGGCGGCGAGCCTGCGAGAGGGGAAGGCCCTTTCTCCCCCCGAAATGAACCCTCGCTAATGAAGCCAGCAGCCCATGACCTTTTCAGACTCCTTTGAGATCCTGATTGACCCATCTTGGTGATTGCATCCACCTTGGCCTGGGCTTGCTTCATGCCTCGTTGAGAGACAATAAAAGCCCGGGGCCAAAGATCCCTTCGGGAACCCCCAACACGCGACTTCTGGATTGAGCTTGACTCTTTCTGTTTAGGCACTCAAGGTTTCCCCCAGGTCTCCCACCTAGATCCGACGCTTTCTTGATTTGACTACAATGTCATCGACGTAGGCCTCCACGATCCGGCCCCATGAGTTTCAAGATGATTTGCATGCATCGGGCCGGGTATGTTGGCGCCAGCCGCTCGTACCGGCGGGCATGGTGAGGTAGCAATACATCCTAAAGGGTGTTATGAACGCAGGTCGCGAGCTGGTCGGACTTTCATTTTGATCCGGGTGATAACCTAATATACAAGAAAGGACAACGCTTCACATCCCGGCGTGGAGTCGCATAATTTGGTCGATTCGAGGTAAAGGAAAGGAACTTTCTGACATGCTTTGTTGAGACTAGTGTAGTCCACACACATCCGCTATTTCCCATTCTTTTCTACTAATACAAAGATTATTAACCACACGGTGGAATACTTTTTATAAATCCGCCTCCCGCCAGCCAGGATCTCCCTCGCCGATGATCTTCCCAAGGCCATCAAACGCGCTAAAGCGCTACATGATCGGCTTTGAGCCCGCCGGATAGTCAGGGAGTGTTTCTCACGATTATCCCCTGGCATGCCCCAAGATGCTCGAGGGGTCCCCATGCAAACGCCTCGGCGTGCTCGCACGGAGGAAGTCGACGAGCAACGCTCTATTTTGGATCCAGGTCCCGAGCTGATGGTCGCCAGCCTTCCTTGGCTCTGGGACGAGGGGATCTTCTTTGTGCCCGAGGAGGGCTCGGTGCCCCGCCGCGCTTTGGCCTCGCGCTTGATCGCGGATTTCGCAAAGCTTCTTTTCGCTGCCGGCAATGAGCGCCGGCAATGGCGGTGCCTCGGCGCACTCCACGCTCCACGCCGCACTCTCATATGCGCGTGATGAAGGGCCGCGGGTGATGACACCCTTGGGCCCCCGGCATCTTGAGCTTGAGGTATCGGTAGTTCGACAGCCATGAACTTGGCGTAACAAGGCCGTCCGAGGAGGGAGGCAGGTACCGCTGACCCCAAGAATCTCAAATGTGAGAGTCTCCTCGCCTCGGTTCGAGGGGTTTAGCACACCGCAAGTCGCACCGCCCGAGGGGCTTAAGCCGCTTGCCGGGACGACGCTTATTGAATGCCGGCCCTCTAGGGCGGATCTTGACTTGTCTACCCCGAGGAGGTCGAGGGTTTCTTCAGAGATGAGATTGAGGCTGCTCCCTCCGCCCATAAGGCGACCTTAGTGAGCCGGTGTTGGCGATGAGGGGATCCACCACCACCGATAAGCCCCCGGTTCGATGTGCCGGGGTGATCCGATCGGGTCAAGGTGATGGCTCGTCCGCCTTCACTTGGCGCAGCCTTCGTTGCTGCCCGCGGCGACCTCCCGATGCTTCTTCTGCGCCGCACCGACATGTTGCCGTGCCGCCGCCGAAGATCATGAAGCAGCTTGTTCACCTTCGGGAACTCCTCGTTGTTCCCGGCGCCACCCTCGAGCCTCTTCCTCTTCACCCCTGGGGATGGCTTGAGTTTGGCAAAATGTTGGCGCATTCTTCTTGCACTCCCCGAGGTATGCTTGACCGAAGCTATGGTTCTCGCACCGGCTTCTTGAGCATGTCACGAAGGTTTCTGTGGCGGGGCCGGGGCCCTCAAGGCCGACCGCAGCCCACCATGTCTTTCATCGCCCGCTGGGCGCATGGCCCTTGCCCTGCGCTCTTATCCTTCTTCTTCTTCTTGTTGCTCTCCCGAGGTTGAGATCCCTGCCTCTTCCTTGCGCTTCCCTTGCCCCGAGCCCCGATGGAATGCAGCCCCCACAAATTCCCCCTCACCGGGGCGAACTTGGTGGCAATGTCCATCGGCCGCTTGCCCTCGGTTGAGTCCCGGCCCCCGCCTTCTTCACGAGGTCTCAAGATGAGGTGCCGCCAAGAAGGCCCCTAATGACGTCCGAATCCGTCACATTGGGGGAGCTCTGGCCTCACGCTGGGAGAAACGCCTATGTAGTCGCGCTAAGGATTCGGTTTGACTTTTTGCTCAGCTAGCCTACGTCCCGTGAATTTCCCCGTGCGTAGATACGTGGCCTTGAAGTTGCCTTGAAGGTCCTCACCAAATCGGCCCAGCTTGATATGAGGTTGGGCGAAGGTGTTCCGCACCAAGCTCGCGTACTCGGGAGAGGTACAGGGCGCAGTTCCGGATATCACCTTGTCATCATGTGCCCTCAGCAGAACCGGCAGCCACCTGATAATCGCCCTGCCCATACCTCGTGATGAGTTTCTCCCCGTGATATTTCTCGAGAGGTGGCTTGGTGGCCTCAAACGCGCTGGGAGTGGTGTTTTCCTCGATGTCCTTTGTGAAGGCTGCGGCCCGGAGGTTCTCGGGAGTACCTCTGGCCTTCCCCGACGCGTATGGAGTCTCGCTCACGGCCGTCGCTCACGCAGGTGGGCTGCCTCCGCCGCTCGCTCGCTGTCGCTTCCGATCTCGCCCCTCGAGGTCGCGTGCACCTCGGGTGACGGCCTCTTGGCGCGGGTCTTCGATGCGCATCCTGCATAGACGTGTGCCGGCGGCGTCGCTCAGCGCTTCCCCGGAGGGCTCTTTGCCGAGGCCCGCTTTGTTTCGCCGGCCGAAGCCTTTGTCGCTTTTGTCCCGACTTCGCCGCCGTGATGTCACGGCCCGATCTTCGAGGCCGAAGCTCTCGGCCGCTGTACGTGCTGCCCTCGCTAAGCGAGGTGCCGCAGCTCTTTCCCCGAGGCGCCCTCCGCGTAGAGGGCTCGCATCTCGCTGCATCAACATATGGTACCGCCGCTACGCTGAGGCTTGCTCGCTGAATGGGGCCGCTATGCCGGAAGGTGTGGCACTCCATCTGGGCGTAACGACGCCGCTTAGGGGCTCGAGGTGCTTCCGCTGGCCGTCCACGCTGGCCTCGCCTTCCTCGCTGGAATGCTGCGCCTCCGGGCCGCCGGGCCGCGCGGATTCCGCCTCGAATCCGGTCTTCGGCAAGTCTTGTCAGCAGCGCTTCGCCGGCAGTCGCGGGCGCCGCGCACGGCCGGACAGAGCGGCCGCCGGTGCCGGCTCGCGCGGGCGGAACGCCCACGCCGCCCGCTGACACGCCGGCTGAATCGACCGCTCGGCGGCTGGACTTCAACGCTGAAGCATTCCCCTCGTGTGGGGTCATAGGTTTCGCCTTCATCGCCGGTGCGGAGCCGATGCTTGGATGAAGTTCCTCGCTCCTCGGGTAGTAGAGCCGTAGTCCTCGCGCCCCGGGGTCCAGCCCCACCGAACCCGAGGAGGTGGTATGGGGTATCGCTCCGGCATCCTCCGGGCGATGCGCCGCCCGAAAGTGCATGTCCATGGGGTAGCGCCCCTGCGGAACGACGGAGGCCTGGCCCGGCGCTCTCCCGCGTGCGTTTAACAGGTTTCGCCGCGCGGATTTCACACGGACCTCCGCATGACCGAGCGAGGCGCTCCCGATGACATTAGGTTTCCGGCATCCTTCCACTAATGGACGCCGGGCAACGATCTTCCCGAGGCCTGGGTTCCCGGAGCCCTTCCGCGAAGTCGGGCTGGGAAATGTCGACGGATTCCGAACTGTTGTTTGAAGCTTTTGCGCCCGGGGCGTGCCGCTTGCCCACCGCCGACGCATCGCGGATGGTGGGCACGCCGCGGTGGCGATGCGTCGCTTCTCCAGTCCCGGAGATCCCGGCAGGGCGATCATACCTCGTAGTCGCGGGCCGAAGCGCCACGACACTGCCGCTCCGGAACGAGGAGTTCGCTAGCTGGAGCACGTGTTCGCCGAAAGGTGGTGGGAAAACGTAAGGCGAGGCCTATGAGGGTTGGTGGAGATGCGGATTGCACACGCGCGTCTCCCTACCGGGCGCGCCAACTCGCTGCGCGCTTTCGAGGAACGGCGCGGAGCCTCGTGCCGCGAATAAAAGATTTGTAGGCCGCGCGGCCTCCTCCTCAATGGCGTAGGCTGCAGCTTTTGACACCTGACGCCGCGTTTTATCCTCGGTTCAGCTAACGGGCCCTACGCCCACGGGTAGTGCCACGCCGTAGTTACTCGCTAGCCAAAGATGAGCCCGCAGTAGGGGTTACAAAGTCGTGGTGGGAGAGAAGGATCTCAAGCCCCACTATCGGTTACGGTGGTAGTGGTGAGCGTTTTCTTTCTCCGTGTGAAGCGCGGAGTTGGGAAGATGGGGTCCGTACCGGTCCGAATCAACTAACCCCTTCTATCGAGGCATTACATTCCTTTATAGGAGGAGAAGGAGAGAGATAATGTTTACATTGCGGTTGCCTAGGTGGCTAATTCTCAGGCCGCGACCGTTGCATAAAGGCCGCCGAGGGCGCTGGCCGGGCGGCGCTAGTTCTCCCGACGGCACACGCCGGCCCCAGACCGGGCGGTGGACGTACGCCGCCCGGGCGCGCCCCGAGGGTCCTCGCGGAGGCGCCCTCACGCCCGATGGCGTGGCATGGCCGTCCTGGTTGCCGCCGCGCGTCAAGTGCCCGAGGGTCCGCCCTACGCGGGCGTTTTTGACGATGTTCGGGAAGTGAAGGTCATCTTTCGTTCCCGCGGCCGCGTGGCGAAAACACGCCACGGGTTCCGCGCGATTGGCGCCCCATCACCGGATTGGGGAGGCGACCTTCGCAAATGATTTGGATCGGGCGAATCGGCGGCATCGGGCGCTTTGCTCCACGCGATCAACAGATTGAATGCGGCGCTTCCCTCTCCCTCCGGACGGACCTCCCACGCCCGAGGGTCGGGCGACCCGAGACGGCTAAGTTTGGGCTGCCTTTGCCCGAGATGGAGAGCCGGTCCCCTCGCGAGGCTGAAGTTTTTGGCGCCTCGAGGGTGGTGAGCCAGGCCACCCTGACGACGAGACTTCCCGGCCGGTGAGCTAGGCCGCCGGCGACCGAGACGGCGAGGTCGGAGCCCGGAGCCACGGTTTGATCGGCATGGGTCGACGTGGAACGCCGTGGGTTCGTTGTTCTAGAGGTTCCTTTGACCTTGTCCTTCGCGGAGCGCAATAAGCTCAGACGCACGCGGTAGACTCCATTAGGGGCCAGGCCGCTTGTGGGTCGCTCCGCCGCCATGTAAGCCGCCGCGCCCAATGGCATGGTCCATCATTCACGGCCGGTCCCTCCACGCGGACGATAAAGCAGCCTTTAACTCGGCCTAAGCAGCCGACAAATTCGTGAAGTTTGATAATGTCTCAGGCCCAATATTTTAGTCCCTCGACAAAACCGTTTATCTAAAAAATATAGACACCACCTTTAATAGGCATAAACCTTAAATAAATAACCCATAGAGAAAAAATAATAAAATAGATACGTTGTTGATTTTTTTGGTTGTCACCTAAAATATCGCATTAATTGAATAATAATTATTTTTTCCGGTTGCAATATTTTCTCAAAAGGAAAAATGGGAAAAAGTAGAAATGAGATAAAAATAATAAAAAAGAAATAGAAAAAAAGGAGCATACCTGGGCCGAATCGAACGGCACCCAAAATCGCCCGCGGGTTCATAAATAATAAGGGAAAAATGAAAATGAAAAAAATTCCCTGCAATCGATCTCTTTCCTTGTTTCTTCGTCGAGCTCAAACCCGCGCCGCCGCCGCCACCGATTTCCGCCGACCTCGCGATTCCGCAGCCCGCAGCCCTCCTGCCGCCAGTACGCCGCCCGCCGGCCCCCCAGCCCGCCCCTCCCCGTTTCGCCCCGCCCCCAGCTCTCTGCCGACGGCAGGATGTCGTCGTTCGACTACTTCTTGGTGATCGATTTTGAGGCAACCTGCCAGGAGGGCTCGGTGATCTATCCGCAGGAGATCATCGAGTTCTCCGTGCTCATCGACGGCGCCACTGGCCGACGCTGTCCACCTTCCGCACCTATGTCCGCCCACGGCACCATCCCCGCCTCACTGACTTCTGCCGCGAGCTCACGGGATCAGCCAAGAAGACGTCGACGCTGGCGTCAGCCTCGCCGAGGCGCTGGAGCCCACGACCGCTGGATCGAGGAACATGGTGCCAAGCAGGGCAAGGTCGCCGTTGTGACATGGGGGGAGATTGGGACTGCCGCACCATGCTGGAGGGGAATGCCGCTTCAAAAGGTATAGAAAAAGCCCCGCTATTTCGATGAATGGATTAATCTGAAGCTGCCCTTCTCGGCAGCATTTGGTGTTGGGGATCTGCGATTCAATCTGCAGGATGCGATTGGGAAGGCAGGCTGCAGTGGGAGGGCCGCCCATAGTGGTCTGATGATGCCTCAACACCGCCCACCTCCTCGTCGAGCTCATGCATCGGGGAACTCTGCTCAAGATCACTGGATCGCTGGCGACAAAGCAGTCACTTCCTCAACCTAAGTCCGCTGCCATCTGTTGGCCCGCGCTCGTTGGTGCTAACGCTACCTTCCTTCAATCTCGGCTCAGCTCAGGCACCGCTGCCATGTCCCACGGCCATCGGATGGACATAGTGCCCTGCTGTTCTGTGGTGTGCTCCAGCAAGCTGGGCGTGGTGGCTACGCCGGGCCAGATGCAGGGGCATTACTTGGGATGCGGCTGGTGGACCCCCATGTGTTCTTTTTCTTCATGTGGGCAGTATAACTGCTTCGCAGTCTGCACAGGTAAGTAGCAGGTGTGCATGTGCCTTTCCCCTTTCATACAGCATATCAATTCCTGTCCAGCAAAGGTTCTTGATTATCTATTATTGCATTATTTAAGTTTTTCTTAGTCTCATAAATAAACTAGTTTTTTTCACGCATAGAATTCTTAGAACCTAGAACTCAGGATTGGGTTGTGGTGGTGTTAGTCAGTTGGGGGAAGGTTCCACTTGAGTCAGGTTGTGTGGCATTGTCCGCACGTAAAATCCCTTGCTCGCCCAAGCATCCCCAGGGGGCAGCGGTAGATTGAATCATGAGTAGCTTGTGGGGGGGCTGTTATTGAACCGTTAATTCGATTGTAGAGATCAGGTTGTGTGACATATAAATGGAACACACCTTCTTAAGTGCACATATACTGCCTCAGTGCAACCCATAGTTCTCATACCAAGCAAAACAATCCCCCTGCCAGATTCAGGGATATAGTTGGCCATAACTCCAAGCAATTGCTCAAGTGATAGCACTCTGTTCTCTGATGGGGTACTCAGCAAGGTTCAGAAGTACGCCCAAACTGAATATGGAGGAGATCAGGAAAGTTTTATCTGGTGCTTGCTCAAAAAAGTATCTGAATAAACCCCATTCAAGAGCAAAAAAAAACTTGACTGCAGCTAGTATCTCGTGAAAAGCAAATTCTGGTAAAAAAAATTGACAGAAATAGATCAGCAGCTCCTCTTCTGTTGCCCGTGATCAACTTCGCGCAGCATTTTCAAGAAATTGGAACCAATGCAGCATCACATGCGAATCTCCCAATATGAATGAAAACATGACCACCTTGTATGTGACCAACCTAACCCACAATGGATATAGGATAGCAGTGCAGCTGGTGGCCATGGAGATAAGTACTTCGTGAGACAGCTCTGTAAATCATAAATAAGATGGGCATGGTGTTGGTTGCAGCTTGAGCATAGAAATAGTCCCTTAGGAATTAGATAACCCCCAGACACCATCACAATAGAAGGTACTGTTGTAGTGTTGATTTGACTGTAATACCTGACATAGTGGCATCAGCACTTTTAGCTACCCAGCACGTCAAGCAATCTCATAGATATGCCTATGCTGATAGACAATAACATGATGCCGGATCAAAGGTGAGCGAGCAGCGGCTATCCATGCATAACTTGCTGCTAGAACCGATGTATCTGAGGGCTTAAAACTGACAGTGATGAGACCAAAAAGAACCCAAGTCTTGAACACTTTGCAAACACCCATGGAGACAGAAATCAGCAAGACACAGGCTCGTAGGAAAGTAGCTCCAAGTGAGAACATGTGGGTAGCAAAGTGGCTCCAAGTTTACACAGCTCGGTTTATAAAGGCAATGGAAACTAAGTTCGTGTCTATGACTATAGGAAGGCTATGGCAGAGTTACTGAACTGAAGCAAAGACTACCGTGAAGGATTATTAGCTTTGAAGACTCATGCTGATAACAACAGAACAGATGGTGAATTTCATGCTAAAGGTCGGGTTTCACCCTAATGACGCGGGTCTTGTTCCTCCGTCCGTTGCTACTGATATTGGATCTTGTCATGGATATTTTATGGGTGTTTGGCGAGCTACGGAGGATGAAAACAAATAATCAAAAGAGTAACGCCACCCCAATTTGCTGCTCAAGCAAGGAAATGGATTTGGTACAACAACAGACCTTTGCGATGGCACCGACCTGCCACCTTGTGCACTGGAAGGCCATGGATAAGATCCATAGGAGGGGGTTGCAAAGGGGACACCGCTTGCTGCTTGACGAAATTAACTCGCCACTAGAACTCTCGTTAACTGGTGGCCACTGACTACTCTCCAGTTTTCGTGTGATGGTTGTGCAGCAATTGTTCGCTTGTAAAATTCCTGAATTCAAGCTTTTATTTTCTGGGCGGCGTTTGGTGAGGATGTGTCATTCGACTCGCCAGGTTGTGCGGCACTTGTTTGCACATAAAAATTCCTTGGTCGATCTGCACGCCCAGGTGTTGGGGACCGATTGAGTTACTGGTTGCTGTCCTTCAAGCAAGTGCTCCAATCCAGGTTGCTCTGTGTGCTGATTTGAGGATTCACATCACAGCGGAATCATGATCTGAAATCTTTTGGGCTGGTCACTAATGAGGGTTATGGTTAGAACTTAACTCAGCTGGACGACAAACCGCGGCTGCCTGCCTTCCCTGTTCAAGTGCAGGAGCCGCCAGTCAAAGCTCTCTTTGCTGCAGCCATGAACACAATTGTGGGTGATGGAAATACCACTCTTTTCGACCAACAATTGGCTCCATGGTCTGTCCTTGCTGTCCTAGCGCCTCTCATTTTCTCCCCGTCCCGAAATGGCGACGGAATCAACATAAAGTTAGTGAAGTGTTGCATGTGCATCAATGGACAAACAACATCCAGGGTGCTCTCTGTGGTGCTGGTCTTACAGTTCATTGGAATTATGGACCTGTAACAGGAAGTGTAGCTAATGTTGGGCATCCCGACAAGCATCGATGGAGACCTTCATTAGAGCAGTACATTTTTGAACCTTGGTGAGCCAGGATGAAGCAGCAGTTTGCACTTAGATTAGGATGCTGGAAGGAAGCTTCATTTTTTCCTTTCTGTACTCATCTTTGTAGGAAGCCCTGTACTTATTGTTTTGTTTCCTGTACTGTAATGAAAAGGCAGAGCACCTTCCTTTGTTCCTAGAAAAAAAAAAAAACTTGTTAAGTGTCCTGTGATAATCTGGTCGAATGATTTTTGGATCCTTGTGGGTAATATAATCTTTAATTGCAGATGAATGGAATATATTTTGGTCAGAATTCAGTGTGGGTTTATGTTTGTGCTGTTGATGCCAGCCAAGAATATGGTAAAAATATATAAATTCACCTCTGGTTTGTCCATGAGTCTTGTGTTTCTAATAAGAACACTGATTTCTCATAATGTAGAAAGAACACAGAGGGAGGGAGGGGTCATTCCATTGCCCTGTGGACAAATCACTATTTATTTTTGTTTTGAGATGCTAGCCAGCTACTATCTTATGACTATTTCCAAAGAAATGAAGTACACATAATCTCGCCAGTTTATTTTGTTGCTGTTCATTCTTTGATATATTGTTATTAATGATTTCTGGCTGTTGTGGTAGGAAGCAATAACCTCAGTGAAGAGAGAGTTTTTAGGTGCCACTTGGGCTTTTAGGTTCCACTCGGGCCTTATCTTCTCGGGCCATGAGGATCTCTCTTCAGGTCTAGGTTTTTGTTATAAACAAGTCCTAAAGTGTTATCCATGTGAGTTGAGCACTGTTCAAGAGAGACTTCGTGCCCACTTGTAAGTGATTCATGTTTAGGTCTCTATGCAACACTTGGTGCCATGCCAAAAGGAGTATACTTTTCATTTTATCTGGATTGCTCTAGCCTGATTTGTTTGCAGTTTTACCTTTTAGATGCTGTGATCCTACATAAAAACCATTTCTTTAACCATGATAAGGATGTACACAATTTGGATCAATTTATTGTTATTCTTAATTTTCTTTGCACCTGTTGTAACCACAAGGTGTGCATTGAAGCTATGCAAGGTGGAAGAAAAAAAGGTTTGTATTTTAAGAAATTATGTTTCTTGTGTTGATAGTAAATTCTCTATCAATATTTGAAATACCGATTGTATAGGTTAATGGTACTGACAAATTTAAAATATGTCACCCTTGGATATTTTTTAATTTTTTAACAAAAACATTCTTTAATTTAGTAGCTATTTACTGCAAATAGTATAATAAAAAGTCCTTAGCTGTTTTTATTTGGTCTTCTAATAGAGAAAAAGGGTGACTGATGGAGTTCAGTGTTCAGTGTGTAGGGAACTAAGAGGGATGGTGTTCACTGTGATTGTGTGATTCTGGGAAAAAAGAGAGGCATATTTGACCCATTTCTGCCCTCCTAACATTTGATTCTAAAGGTTAACTCATTACTGCGGAGTACTATGAAACCTTCATTCATGGAAAGTTTGGGCTAGTGTCCACAAAGGAAATGTAAAACATGAAATGGTTTCCAAATAATGAGGAGATTATTTCATGGACAGATGATTTGTATATATATGATGATTATCTTATTCAGTTCTTGCACAGTTCATCATGTTGGTATAGCAATTTTTTTTTTTTGGTGTCATGGATTTGGGCAAAAAGGATCTACTTCCAGGGGCATCTGATAAATGATTAGGTTGCACAACTTCTTGCAATCATTGATTCTTGGTTTGTGCCAACACATGAATGAATATAATCACAAGTCCTCAAACAAATTATGCATCGGAAAGGCAATGGAGTTCTATAAGAAAATAGACCTGAGCAAGGGACAATGATATATATTATCTTCATGAGAACAATGCCCATTTTCACATGTACATTGTGATGCTAGCTTCTATATTTGAACGATATCATATATAAAATTTATATTGTCAAGCTGAGTCACAAGTAGAGATTTAGGTGACCCATAACAGCCTTGACACAGGTGGATGGTTGACTGTGAAAATATATTCTACTAGTGAACAGTCAGTCCACTATTCTACTAGTGAGCTAGTGCAGCAGATCCAGCATGGGGGCTGTTTGAGGGGACATTACAATATTCCATTATCTGTGATTATAGAATATGCATGCTTCTTAGGTAGTAGTTGTACCAATTTCTAACCTGATAAGAGTGTAGCCTAGAAAGAATCAGAAAAAGGGAGTTTATTAGTTGTATGTACTTCCGTCTGTCATTTTCATTCATTTGTCTGACATTGAGTTTATTTTTTTTTAGGTGTTCCAAAGGTATGTTCTAGCTGGATTTGGATTCTTACGATGTCAAGTTGTAAAGTATTGACAATGGATGGGTTTTATTATTTATAAAGTCATGTCTACTAAGGGTCAACAGCTGAGTACAAGGTCCATAGATGTAAGGGATCTTGTTTATTAGTTATAAAGTCATAGATGTAAGGATCTTGTTTATTAGTTATAAAGTCATGTCTACTAAAGGGAAGCGAAGAAAGTTCCAAGAGCTGAGTAATAATTTCCAGAGATGTAAGGATCATGTTTCATTTTTTGGCAGAATAGAGATGATGCTTCCTGTATTCAGTAACTTGAGCCATGGTTCAAATGCTACAGTTTGTTGAGGGAAATGTGATGCCCATTCGTCTCTGAAGAAGCTAGTGAGTAGTTCCGCAAGCATTCCACCGGTGAACTCTTGCAACTTGCAAGTGGGAGCTCGAGATGCTGGTGCAATTGGTGGCTGAGCTAGCAGAACTGCTGTATGATGTATAGGGCCGTTGATTACTGAATTATTGCTACAAGGAGATGATGCTTATTGGCCTGTAATAAAGTGTAGCACTATTTTTTTGACAAGAATTCCTTATAACAGTGCTCGGCCTCAAATTAACTTCTGCCCATTAAATCAAGCCAACTCACTAATTCAGAATAGAGGCCAGATTTCTCGAGTGTAATTCTTTACACGGGGGCAGCAAAGCTGGCGCACGACCGACAAGAGACCCTACAGCCCAACTTCGTGCGCACCATTCACCATTCAAGACGGCCACTAAGGCTCAGCGTCCGTATATATATACAACATCAGGTACGGGAACGTGCTTCATCCTTGAATTTATCTCTGATCTCCGTGTACTTCTACATTCCAATGAACAGAAATTTTGAACTCTGGAATTAACAAACGTCCTGACAGAAACGTCGTAGCTACCTCCACCACACGGCCGGGACGCGTCCAAGATCCAAGGCGCGTTTCCTCCCGTCGGTCAGCACGTACAGTACCCAAATGAAATGCGCGTTCTGCTCCATCCCATCTTCTTTATATATAGACCCAACTTCATTGCTCTCCCAGTCGTTCCGGCATCCTCCGGCTGTTGTTTCAGGTCAGCCTTCTGATGTCCTCGCTGTTCTTCTCACATGAATTTTGCAAAGCCTTTGTGTTTGTTCTCGCTTGCCATCGCAGTCCACTGTTATCTTTGATTCAACGCATCTGTAGTAATAGCATTTTTATGCTCCCCATTATTTGAAAGCATGTCTCATTGACCTGCATTCTGCTTCAACAAAAGTTAGTATTGAATCATTTATAATATCTAATCCGAGGAGGGGAAATAAATCTGAAAGCCCCCTACAGCAACACTGCTGACGCCTGATAGATGCAGTATGGACACTAAATGAAAGTTTCAGCATAGACTGATCACTCTGAATCTTTTCGGGCATACCACCATTCTGGTTGATTTGGGGATGGCCAGATGCATAGACCCCAACTTTTTAAACCTTTCAAAACAAGTAGCAACAAAATGCTAGTTTTAGATTAATTCCAGTTGAGGGTATGCCAAATAAACTTAGGATGTAGTAGTTCAAATCTGAACCAAATACTATGCAGCATTGCAACAAAGCATCACATATCCAAACACCAGGTTATTTTCTAATGTTTTTTTAAGCTTATTCTTTTCTTGCATGTTGTTTATAAGTACTGTGTCATATTCCCATCAATTAGATGTTCTAAATCCATCCATATCTTGTGCTTTTGTCTTTCTGTCGCTCAGATCACAAATTTCTAAACCGCTCAGAGATGACTAATAACACCCCCTTCTAGTCTTCTAAGCACATTGCCCAAGGATATACCAGCAGCTTTCTGAAGCAAATCACAGATGATTTTCTCCTAAGCGAGAACTTGCAAAGGTGCATTTGGAACAGTCTACAAGGTATGATTATTATGCCTGAATCTTTTAACTGTCATCTCAAGTTGACTGAACACATGTCAGCATGATAGTATATAATACATGATACTTGACATAGGGAATTACGGAGAATGGGGAAATGATTGTTGTGAAGAAACTTGGGGAAAACTCTCCTGTGGGAATGACAAAACATTTAATAATGTAGTGAAGTTGGTAGGCTACTGTCATGAGTCACAGAAGAAGGTGGTGCAACACAATGGAAGATATATCATTGTAGATATTGCTGAAGTTTTCCTATGCTATGAATATCTACCTAAGGGAAGCCTTGAGAAGTATCTATTTGTATGTATGTATATGTACTACAATATTGGACAACATTGGTCACTATTTAGTTATGTTTACATCCTATTGAGTTTAAAGTTGCTACTTCAATATAAACGAGTTCCTAAAATTCATATTATGTAAACCAAAAAAATCAAAATGTATCATTAGTACAATAAGATTTTTGTTTTCGTAAAGATTACTTACATATCTTTGTGTTCTTACTTCAGCCGACCTAGAACCGGACTAGATGGAGCCGCAGGAGCCCGACTCCGTCCCTTCCTGTATTTAGCGGCAGCCCGGGGCCTCCCTTCGCCGATCTCCCTCTCCTTCCCCGTCCCCTCCAATCCAACACCAAATCCGGGTTCCCTCACCGGATCCCACCGATTCGTGGAGCTCGCCCCCCGCCGGTCATCACCCCTCCCGCTCATGGCCGCCGCCAGCCATGGACACGTGCAGCGCGCAGCCCCTACCGGGCGTCGGCCGGCCCGCCTCGCCGGTGCGCGTTGTCGCCCTCGCGAGGAGTGGACCCCCGACGCTCGCACGGCATTGCGCCGGCAAGGTGAGCGGCGATGGCGGATGCCGCCGCGACGCGACGCTCGCCGTGTTCGCCAGCTGGAGAGCGCCGCTACGGCTAGCGTTCTCAGCCCGCCGCTGTCGGATCTCCCGGCTGCCGCCACCGAGCTCGCGCACCGCTGAAGCCAGGCTCCCCGGCGACCGCGAGTCGCTTTCCGCTGCTGCCGCCGCCTCCACGCCGCCGAGAGTTGCTCCACCGCTAGCCTCCTTCTGCCGAGGAAGCCGCCCAGTCGGCGACGTGGACGCAGATGCGGCGTGGGTCGAGGCGGATGTCGCATGCCCTGCTCCCTCTCCTCGCGACGCTCCTCTCCCGCCGATCCCGCAGAGGCAAGTTCGAAGCGTTGGGTGGATTCGACACGGCAAATTTTCGACGACGGCTCGGCTCCGCCGCCACGCTCGTCGTAGCACGACGCCGCCGGGCGGCTCTTCCTTGCCGCGCTCTCCATGGGCTGAGCGTGGCGCTGCCGGGTGCCGCTGGCGTAGCTGTATAGAACAGCGCGGCGGCGGTAGGGCGTGCAGGCGCGTCCGCTGCCGCGTTCTTCTCATGACGACGACGCGAAAAGTTCAACGTAGCCGCCGCTTTGGACCGCAGCCTTAGACTGCCGAGGACTCGCCAAGATCCGCGTCAGGGCACGCTGGCCACTTCCCCGGCAGCCCGACGCCGGCGCGAGGGCTTTCCCGCGCCGCCGTAGGCCGCCGCCGCGGCGCGCGGCGGGCGGACACCGCCAAGACGCCGCCGCCCCGCCCCACCGGAGCGTGGGTCTCGCTCACCGTTCGCGCGCTGCCACGCCGCCGCCGCTGCTACTCCCCCGCCGCTGCCTCCGCTGCTGGTCTCCCGCCAAATCGAGTGGGAGCGCAAGCGCTTACCGGCGACCACGCTTATCGCCAACTCCACCATGACCTCCGGACGCCGGCTCCCCGGTGGCACGCCACGCGTCACCCCTGTGGCAACTCGCCACAGAGAGGGTCGACGCGCCGCCGCCGACGCCCCGAGCTCGCGCGCGCGCCGGGGGAAGCTTTCAACTCGCTGCGCCCCATGGTTTCATACGCCAACACCGCCGCTGATCCGCTGAGCTTGGCCGGGCGGGGCTCGCGCCTCCCATTCGGGCGTATGTTGGATGAGCTCGCGCTTCGGCCGCTGCAACGGCCACCTCGCTGAGTCCCCGGCAGGGCGAGGGAGCTCCTCCGCGCCACATTTGGATGTTGAAATGTGGGACACCCGCACGATGTCGGAGGCCCACCTTCACCGCCTCCTACGACGCAGCTCGCCTCCACGTGGGTGCTCGCTTCGTGGCGTTGCTGGTGGTGGCACTCGGTGGAGTCACACAGAAGTGCTGTCGGAGGTCGCCGCCCCCATCTCGCCAGGCTGGAGCCGACAACCCTCGGCCGGGTGATACAACCTTTCATCTGAGGTCCGCTCTCAGCCAGGAGATTGAGGATCGGGTGTGTGCCAGCTCACGCCACCTCCTCGCAATGGGACCGCGCCGCTGGGCGCCTGGTCGCGCACGGGCCTCTACTACCACACCCTCGCGCCGCACAGCTCGGGTCGCGATCGCGGCCGCAGGGCTGCTAACGCGACTCGCAGCGCGCCACAGCATCCTCGCTTCGGCTGGGCGAGGAGGTGACGCGCGTGAGTGCCCGCCGCCATCGGTGACATGCGATCGCGACATCTTCAGAGAGTGCGCCGTCACGCCAAACGGCCGCCGCTGAGCATCCTTCTCAACGGAGCTGCCGACCTCTCCATACTTTCGGCTCAATGCGGCGCGGGTCGAGCATGTCAGCCTAACCCCGCCTCGTTGCTTCGGCATGCTTTTGTCGCAAATTTGTCAAGACAGTATCCTTTCATTTCAGTATCCAAACAGAAGATAGCGCCGACGACGTGAATCGCTGCGACGCCGGATCTTTGCTTTGCTCAACTTTACTCGCGTACCGAAAACACGCGAAATCGCGCGGCTGCCTCCAAAAACTTCAGCTGAAACTAAGGCCCTTCTCACTCAAGTATGGGCGTACAGCATCTGGCTTTTGGCGAAAGTATGGAGACCACCACCAAGTGCTTTTCTGCACAATTCGCGGTAGAAATAAGGCCCTTTCTCATCCGGAACCTACGACGGAACATTGCTTCGTGACCGTGTATACCGGTTCATTCGAGAAGTAGTCAGCGAGCAGACGCTGATGCGTTTCTCTTTCACGGTTTCTCTCTATGTACCTTCGTACCACCACGTCGAGCGCGCCGGCGCCCACGACGATAGGTGTACCAGCGCAAAAGCTTGTGCTTTCGAATTTGAGTATCATCTATTGCTGCTGCAACACGGATTATCAAAATCTTCTTACCGATCTGGCGGCGATGGGATTGGCATGGAAGATAGCGGCGATGTCACGGGAGAGCCTCTGAGGAGGACCTGGGCCATGGTGGAGTATATATATTTGTCTGGACTGGGACGACGACTGCAGGCCAGTAACATAAATCCTGGATCGAGTAGTTTGATGCCTTGGTTTTCAAATCTAATCAGATTTCAGCGGGTGTTATGCCTTTGTTTTCGGATCTAATCAGGTTCAACGGTGTCATGCCTTGCTCTTCTGCCAGCACTCCTCATCCAGGGAATACGCAAAGTCAATCGACGCAAGCCCAGGAGTGAGTTCCAGGCCCAGTCGCAAGAGCACACGGGCTGCCGGTCCGGACTGGGCCTGTTCTTGCCTTGTTCGCTGCTGAAGGGATACGATTGAGTGATAACAGTGCCTTGAGCGAGAAGCTCTTGTAACGACTGAACTAAACTCCATTTTGCTATTCAGTAATATTCTATGAAGTACTTCCGTGCTACCTCCCTATCTCTTCCCCATCTCCGGTGTCGTTGGGTCGCCGGGCCGTGCCGAAGCGGGCCTCAATCAGCGTATCAGCCTCCTGACAACTGCGCGCCTCGGCTGGATCCTCTTCTCCTCGCCGCGATCCCCACTTCACCAGGAGGCAAAGGCCTCAAGGCGGGCTGGAGCCAATGTCAGGCGTCCATGTTCGACGAGAGATCCTCGAGTCGATCAGCAACCTCTCGAAGTCAGTGGGACGCCTAAGCTTTCGCATGGCCGAAGTCGGCAGCGTAGGGCGAGCCTGAAGCACGCTGGACGTCGAGCGCCGCCTCGTTCTCCGCGAGGCCGGCACCTGGCACAGTGCTGGCCAGAGCCCTTCGGGCCCGGATCGCTGGGCCTGGAGAGCTCTGAGAGCCCTGGGCCGAGGGAGGCGGATCGGGCGGTCTCACAAGCGTTGGAAGGCATCGCCGCGTCCCTTCCGCACACTCGG
>JADLZK010006502.1:0-63386 GCA_015847255.1 Hyparrhenia diplandra
TTTCCAAATGTGCCGGCCGGCACTACACGATTTCTGAGTACGCGGGGGCGCGAACGACACGGCCGGAGCACATTGGTGTTGTCGCCGTGCCGTGCGCGTGCGTCGTGGTCGCCGTGCTGGAGGTCGCGGCCAGCACACGGCGAGTCAGCCGTTCCAACCGTGCGTGTCGTGCCACTAGACACGGCTGCTTTGTGCCGGCAAGACTTGACCGTCGTGCCGGCGTGAGGATGTCGCCGCCTCAAAGGCGACACCGCGTCGCCGGCTGGGGGCCTACCGTCGCCGCAGATGTCGCGCCCTATGCGTGCCCCCGCCGGCGTGTCGCGCCCAGCCCTGGCCGTCGCCGCCACCGTCTCGCCTTGGCCGTGCCCGCGTCGCCGCGACCCGTCGCGCCTCTACACACCCTCGTGGGAAGAGAGGAGTTAGGGTCTGAGGGAGAAAAGAAGCTGGCTTATATACTTCATGTATCTCATCCAATGGCTGAAAATGACCGGGCCGACCCCGTGCCACACATTCGAATAGGCCGTGTCCGTGCCGGCACTACGGGCCGACTTCCGTGAACGGGCACTGTGTTGGGCCGGGCCAAACCATTCCTGGGTCATGCTTTTTCGTACGGTCTCGTGCCAACCGTTTCAATCGGCCCTTTTGGAAATTTATACTGCCAAGGTTCTCCAAGGTACAACAACACAGGGACAACCAATAAGTAAGCGTAGTTGTACAGGCAACTAGCCAAACTACCGTAACTCTTCCTAGCCGACTAGCCCTACCCCTAGCTAAGGTAGTCTATCTATATATATAATATACTAGTCACTCACTAAACTAAACATGTGCTAACTACTTTTTAAAGACCAGTTTTGGTACTTTAGTGTCTTAATGGCCAAGTTTTAAATAGCGGGCTATAACAAATAGCGGCACATTTTTTTCGAGAGGCTATAAGGCTATAGCGAGCTATGCGGATAGCGGTTTATAAGAAAAACTATGAAAAAACACCAATAATTAATGTCAAAACAAGGAAAATATGATATTTGATGAACACAAATACGTTTACATGGTTCTACAAGTCTAAATAACATTACCAAATACCAATATGATATTACAACATGGTTCATAAAAAATTAATCATCTAAAATACCAAATTAGTAGCAAATGAAATATGCTATAGCGGTAGATAGCGGCGTTATAATGGTAAATAGCGGTAAGTAGCTGTAAATAGTGGTGCTATAGCGAAAAAATACGAATAGCTTAGCGGCGAGTCTTTCCAAAAGCTATAGAAACTGGGCTTCATGGCCTTCTCAAGTGTGTGTAGCTTCCTTTTAGACTTCCTTACTCGTTTTGAGAACCTGTGTGAGCATGTATTTCATTAAGAGGAGATAAAAGTGTCCACTCACGCCTAAGCAAGACCACCAGCAATTCAGATGGCATTAAATACAATGAGGTTTATTGCACTTAAGAAATTGAAAGATGACCTTAACAACTAGATTATTACATACATTGAAGCTAGCTAACTAGAGAGACAAAAGACCTCAACCTATGGTACCCTGCTTAACCCACATTCTATCATTATCCTTGATCTTCAATCCTTCCAAAATAGCCAAAATAAGTATCATTCTCGCTTCCCAAGAAGTCGTTTTTTTTTTAAAATGCCGGCAATTATATATTAAAATATATAAATATTTATGCTAAGTAATTAGTATCATGGGAAAGATCTTTAAGTCTAGTTTGTTAACAATTTTTTTGAATATTTCAATGTTGCACATATTTTCTACAAATTATCAACCAATTTTACTTTGCAACAACCAGCTACTTTCATGTCTCGTGGTCGTAAAGATCGAGAATCATACTTCCCTGCTATAAACACTGTGAGTGGGGTCATGTTGTGTGCCTCATGGTTGCCCCATCACCGAGTTCAAGTTCAGCAGGAGTTGAAGTATAGAGGTGACTAAATTCGCCCTCTCTTTGAAACATATGTGTGTTGGGTCTAGTTTTGTTCGTCACATCTCATAGAACATACTAGTGTAAAGCAATTAAAAATAGATGGAGTCATTGCTACGAGGGCATACACAAAAGAGCTGTTACCACGCCCCTCCTAGCCCCTCCTCCCCACCGTAGGCGCCCGCCCACCTTGCCGCGCCAGCCCCTTCTAGATCCGTCACCCCTTCCCGCATCCGCTTGTGTTCTCCCCCCATCCCGGCCCGACATCGCGCATGGTGGAAGCGGCCCCTCGCCATCGCCGGCGGGCCACGATGGCTTCCGCCGACGCGACGAACACCGCTCCCCACCCCCACCCTTCGCGACCCACGGGTGCCGCCGCCAAGGTCCTCGGCCTCCCCACCTGTCGAGCCCACCTAGAGCAGCGCGCAACGACGCCGCCGGTCGCTCGCAGCTGAGACGCCAGCGCCGTCCGCCGCGCGCCCGTCGTCGGCGCGGTGGAGCCTGCTGGCGCTCCCTCTCCTATCGTCGCCGCTCCGGCCCCCTACGGTTGGGGCCGCCACCTTGGCCTCCGACTCTCAGACTCCAGCTTCTTCCCCAGGAGCGGTCTTCCCCACGCTGAACTGGCGCTCGTGTGCTTTTCGAATGTGGAGCCGTCGGCTGCGAGGTGGCTCCGCCCTCACCTCTGTCCCGGCCTCGGCCGACGGGTTGCGGTGGTGCGGGGCGTCGTCTCCGGCGGTCCGGCGTCGAGGATGGGTCGGTGGAAGCGGGCGCCCCACCGCCGCCACCCATCGCGCCTTCTACTCCAAGCCGGCGTCGAGTCCGCGCCCGGGTGGTGACCCTTTAGTGTGGGCGTGGTTGGCGGCGTCCGACCGCCGGCGGGCCCGGTTGTGGCACCGTAGGCGCCGGTGCCACGGGCTGCACGGTGGCGGAATGCCTGCCGGTGAGCCGGGTTCCTCGTCCGTCCGGCTCGGCGGCGTGCCCGTCTTTCGCGGCGTGGCGGCCGCCCATCGCCGAATCTTCGCGCCGTCGGGTCCGAAGGGGCTCTCCTACGCCTCGTCGTCTGCCGGCGAAGGCGCCCGGCGACCCTGACCTCCTCACGCAGTCGTCGGTCCCACGATGTTTTGTGCGCCCGTTCGGCGAGGCGGCTCCTCACCATCGTTACGCTCTGGCGCCTCTACGTCGGCGCATTCCCGGGGTGAGCGCTCCGTCGATGCGGGCGACTTCACACTCATGGAGAGCCGGAGGCGTGGACGTCGTGCCCAGCGCCACCAGCGGTGGCCAATCCCGCAAGAGTTCGTCGGACGCTGCTTCAAGCGCCTTTCCGAGGAGCATGCACATGCTCTTTGCACTTGTCCGTCGGCGCTGCTACCTCTACCGCTACGAGGGTCATCGCGCGGGCCGCTGCCCGCGTCGGGTCTTGGTAATGGCCATGGGCGGCAGCTCGCCCTCGCGTCCTCGTCGGGACTGCGCCCCTTGAAATTCCTTGTTTGGTTTTTGATAATTGATGAAACCACTTGTGGACTAATCCTATGCTTTGAGTGTACGACATAAAATAGGATTATCCAACTTGGAGAATGGAGCATGGTGGACATTAATGGTGATGATCATGGTGACATGCCAATTATGCTCCAATGAGAGAACAAGAAAGAGAAAAATAAAATGGGCTCAAGGCAAAGGTATATCCATAGGGCTATTTTATTTTGCACTCAAGACATCTAGGGGATGTGAGTGGTTTAGGTTTGATAACCGTACTATAAAGAGGAGAATATCATAATCGCTTTACTCACCTAGTGCCACTAATTTGAGTTTCAAATTGCATTTGCATTTGGGGTTAGTGACGTGTCGAGATGGTGAGTTATCCCTCTGAAAGTCTTGAGAAAATGTCATCTAGTTGTGCTCAAAAGGTTTGGAATATTTTGGATGAAGATGGCATATTATTTGAATCAAGAGTTGATTGAATATTTGGAGAAGAAATTTGAAAAGGAAAGAAAGACGAGAGGTGGCACTCTTGCTTGCAATAGATGTAATATATACACACACATACACGTACAATATCTTATGTCCTAGCTTGTTTGCTTGTGACGTTAATTATGTATGTGCACATGTGCGTGGTATATATATATATGGCAGCGGCTGAATGACTTTGGATAACAGAAAAAAAAATTACGCAGGAAGGCCATCGTTACTTGCTGTTATGAATGCAGAATTTTTGGAAAAGAAAAGGAAAAGGAATGGTGGCTTCCCGGGCTGACTCGTCGACGTTGGCCAGAAGGATGCTGCGAGCTGCTGCCGCTGCCGCGGCCGCTGCCGCTCGCATTTGCTAAAATGGGCCGCTCGCTGGCGTCGCTGCTGCTTGCTTGGCCCAGGCGGAAGAGAGGCACTGCGTCGCTGCTGTTGTGCTGGCCGCTCAACGATCGGATGTCCGAACCTGCTGCGCTGTTTGCTGCTAATCAGATGTCCGAACCCCCTCTCTGCGTGAGCTGCTGCTGTCGTTGGGCCTAGCTGCTGCATGGGCCGGTTTGCTATGGCTAGTTGCTGCTGGCCCAAGTGCCGTCGACGCCGAAGCTTGGCCTGCCGAGCTGCACGCTGCTGCCCTGCCTTGCCAAGCTAACAAGTTAGCCAGTACTAATAATCCATACATGGCTGCTCGTGTCCGATTTCTATCGTAGAAATTTCCCGTCGCCGCCGCTCGGTACCGAACAGAGGAAGAGAGCACTGCTGCTGGTGCTCCCGACCATTGGAGCGTGGAGAGCCTGGAATCTTCCGTTGGGGGCAAGGTTAGGATAAAAGTGAGCTGCCCTCCTTCATTCTCTCTGTCTTGCAACTCGAAAATAGCTCCTCTGTTCTTGCTCTCTGACCCTAAGTGAGCTCCAATCCTTAAATCCCTCTACTTCTTTGATTCGAGTTGAAATCAAGTGAGAGATAGTGCTTTAGAGATTGATTCAAGAGGATTCCTTCCCTCTCCTCTACGTTTCGTCGGTGGATTTGTGTTTTTTTGAGAGGATTGAGGGAAACCTTAGTGCATTACATATTGTGATTCAATTTGTGGCACTAGGTGGTGATTGCGATTATGGTAATCTTGTTACTCTTGGTGATTGCCGTCACCTAGACGGTTGGAGTTGGATTGATTGGTGAGAGAATTTGGTGATTGTGTCCACCCCAATCAAGGTGATATTGTGAGGGGTTCTTGAGCTTTCCGGTGGAGGACCGAATTGCTACTTTAGTGGATTGCTCGTGGCTTGTGGATCCCCTCTTGTGAGTGATTCATTGAGCTCCATCCGAGGGATTTGGCACCGCCACTAAGCTTGTGAATCATCAAGTGGGTGTATCGCCACAACGAGGACTAGCGTATCGGCAAGCACGTGAACCTCGGGGATAAATCATCTTGTCAATTGTGTTGAGCTCGTTGGAGATTTCTTATTGACATCGGTGATTGGCATCATCCTCTACACTACTCCGACGGTATTGTATTCTAGCACATCTTTACATTACTTACATTGTTTTAGTTTGTCTAGCTTGATTAGCTTGTTTACCTCCTAGTGTTAGAAGAATTAATTAGCATACCTTGCTCACCTAGGAGTAACTTAGCAACCTAGCACTTGTGTGTGATTAGAGATATTGGAATTACTAGAATTGCTAGGAGGCTTGCATAAGCTAGAGAGAAGCTTCGCTTTAATTTGCTACGCCATCTTATTTACTAACCACCTTGCTTAAGTGTTGTTGTAGAAAATTTTATTAGGCAATTCAACCCCCCCCTCTAGCCATTTAAGACCTTTCACCCCTAGACCCTCGCCCGAGGCCGGTGCGGCGACCTCGGTCTTGCCCCCTCCCCCCCCGCCCACGGTTTGAGCCTCGCCGCAGCTCGGGAATCCGGCAACATCGTCGCCTTACATTCTTTGTGTTGGGGGGTGCACCGGAAGGTGGCTTCCTTTGGCCTCCCGCCTGGGCGAGCTAATTGCTGAGAGTGGGGGTTGGGCGGTGTGATCCCGACAATCGTTTCTTCTAGGCCTGGCCCGGAGATGGCGCCTAGTCGGGACCTACACGACGGTGTGGTCGTGGGCGGTGGGCGGACCGGGTTCTCGCCGAGCTCTCCGTTGATAACGTCGCGCCGCCACAACCTACCCCTCTGACCCCTCTGTGCGTGGATTGGTGGGCCGACCGGTGGCCATGGAGTTCGGGCCACTTTAGCGGCCGCCGCCGGTGGTGTTGCGGGATCGGTGCCCGTTTCTCTCGACGGCCGAAGCGGCCACGGGAATCGGCCGGGTCGTCTCTCGTGGTCCGGGTTGCGAGGGCGCGGCGAGATGGATTTGGTGGAGCGACCGGTGCCACCGAGCTTGCGGCGATGCGGGAGGCCGGTATGCCCCTGCCGTCTGGGGGAGTCACGGCGGTCTCTCGGGGGACCCCTGCAACATCCTCGCCGGCCATGTCTCCGGCGTACCGTACACCCTCCTGCGCCGCCATCGCCGCCTTTGACGACTCCTTCAAGCTGCCGCTGGAGCGACCATTGATCGCGTCGTCACCACACCTGCGCACCTCGCGGGTTCCAGACGACTGGATCCCAAGGCATAGTGCACGCCTAGCAGCGAAGTCCGTCTTCCGGGTGAAGATCTCTAGATTGGTTTTGGATAATAAATGACACCCTACGACTAATCTCTGTGCTTAAGTGTGATATAGTATGAGATGGGTCCTACTCAAGTCTTGGTGCGAATGGCGATCATGGTGGATGACATGGTGTTGATCCAAAAGATGATCAAGTGCATTGACTTGGGAAAGCGAGGTGGAGAAACAAAATGGGCTCAAGGCAAAGGTATATTTGATAGGGCCATTTTGTTTTACACTCAAGACACCATAGAGGGTATGAGTGGTTTAGGATCGATAGCCGAACTATAAAAGAGAGGAAAACCTCGAGAACATCGATCCTCATGTGCCTCTAGGTTCAAAATTCATTTGCATGCATTGTAACCTAGAGAGCTAACCTAACCTTCGAAATTGATTGTGAAAATGCTAACACACGAACACATGGTGATGTACATGTGGTGGTGTTGGCACATTTGCAAAGGCGGTGGTGGTTGCGAGGGTTGAGATGGGTTTGGATACCGCTTTTGAGAAAATGAAATGCATCTATTGCGTCGGATGCAAGTTGGTGGTGTAAACATGCTAACCCTCATGCTCAAGTTGATATACTTGTTGGGTAGCACGTTGAAGCGAAGGCGACGAAGAAACGGCGACATTTTCGTAGAGGAACATCGACCCGGACGCTTGATCGGACGAAGACATGGCCGGAGCGTCCGTTCAGCGATGGTCCGGTCGATTCCGCGAAGGGTCACAAATTGAGTTTTCGTCGACCCGATGCATCGGTCGGCGGCCAACGCTTCTGAGCGGGACGTTATCGTAGCACGCGTCGAGACGGAGGGCCTGGCCATTTGGACCGGGCGTCCGGTCACCTCGAGGTGTATTTTGCACCCCCGCGGCTCTATTTCGATGGGTGGTGTATAAAAACTTGTTTGGCCGGCCATTGGGAGCTCTGTTGGTCATTTGAATTCATTCTAACACCCTTTGAGCTGAGCCAAACCTCTCCCACTCTCTCCCACTTGCTTTTGAGCATATTCTAGAGAGATTGGTGGTGATTCAAGTGCATTGCATTGCTTGTTGCATCTAGAGGCACTTGAGGGTCATCATTGTCGGTGGATTTCTTATTACTCTTGAGAGTACCGCTCCTAGCCCGACTCGGTGATTTGGTGGAGGCATTGGCAAGAGTTGGAGATTGTTCTTGGCCACCTCCGGTTGATTTGTGAGGGGTTCTTGTGCATCCCCGTCGGAGCGACGAATTGCAACTCTAGTGGATTGCTCGTGTCTGTTGACACCTATTATAGCATAATATTATAAGTCAAATAACATGAAATAAGGGCTCAAGTTAAAGACCAACATAAGTCTAGGGTTTAACTAACATATTTCCACGAGTTTTGGTATTACGTGACTTTCCGGGGACTTGATAGATAAATGCGAGAGAAGAATGGAGAAAGTTCCGGAATATACAAGACATATGATGACAAGACTTGACCGTGAAGTAACTCAACTCGAAAAGTGGACTAAAACATTCTAGAAGATACCGGAGGACACCCGGAAGAAACATGAAGCCGGGAAGCTTACGGACCTGGCGGCCGCGAGAGCCATTTAGGCCGGTGCCGGGTGGGGTCACCCCTGTCGATCTCACATTTTTATGTCGGTTTACCACCGACTTCGAGGTTGTATCTACACCGTTATTGAAGGTCGGTTTGATCCAAGGGTTCACGTTCATCGCCAAGTGCTATATAAGAAGACCAGCTGATCCCAGGGCTAAACCCTAATTCATACCAAGTCATTATCAATTCATTCTCATCAAGTCCAACCAAGTCTAGACCTAAGCCCTAGTTCATACTAGAAGTAGTTAGCTATCTAGCTAGTTCTAGTTGAAGATCAAGTTCATCTTGAGTTCCTGATAGTCAAGAAGTAGCAAGGATCATCGTTCTTGAGACTTCTCTCTTGTATTCGATCTGTAAGTACTATTATATTTAGAATACAATTGTTATGGCTTTGATCTATATAATTATTATATTCTTATTGATATGTGTTTATGCATGCTATGATTATATGTTTAGTTTAGTGAGATTGCTTTATATTTTATGCATGGAATTGTATAGCATCCATATAGATGATCACTATGTGGGTGATAAGCAATGTGTAAACGTGGTGTTTATACAATGTTTATCTGCAATTGCACTCTACATTCCGGGCCGTGTGGTAGATCGCGGGAGTGGCAAATCTGTTGAGTCCTTTGGAATCCACCCTTTGAATGTAGGACTAGTCGAGCTTATAATTACGGTAATGATCAAGTTTAGGTCCTTGGTTGTTATTGGTAATGCTTGCCATGTGTAGATGTAATCCAACCTTACCATGATAGCTAGATGTATTGCACTAATTGTAGTATTCATTTGACATATATGATTAGGAGTATCTTAGGAATATTCATTCCATTCTTTCTATAACATGCTAATAGCTCGTATGATACTAGTGGCATATGATGATCTTAGACTTGGGTATTTATCATTTATTTAATTATCTTTATCTTGTGACTTATCCCTGTTGAGTAATGTTAGATGCATATGGTTACTACGCATTATACTACTGTAAGTGGATCTCATAAGTAAATCACTTCATAAATCATTAGATATTCCTTTTCTCTCGACTTTCCATAGACTTACCTTTCCTGTGGTAAAATATAAATACGATACTTGGATTACTCCGGTGAAGTGCTACAATGGTATTTCTATCGTGCGCTTGCAGATATCATGTTCATTCTTTTATCAAGGCCTATCAACAAATACCATGCCTCGCATTTCTTTGAGCGTTATTGCTAGGGTGACGGACTAGTGCGTAGGTAATGCTTAGAAATGAGTGGTATACCTTGAGTACATATCCTGGTGAGATTAATTCCACTATGGATAATGATGCTAAGTTTACATCCCACTACTAACACCGCCTAACTTCGCTTTGTTGGATTATGAGATTAATTCCATATCCAAGCTAACATGATTAGATAGATATCCCATATATATTTCTTTCGCCTTCCTAAAATGGATCGTGTAAGAAATATCAATAGTGTCTTGGGTACCTCACTTGTAAGTGGTGGCTTTTGGGGCTAGCAAGTGCACCGCCTAGCTCAAGCACCATCCTTGTGTTGGTCGGCACAACCGAAGACTAGCTTGTCGGTGCACAAGTGAACTCCGGGTGAACAAATCATCGTGTTCATTGTCTTCATTGGTGATTGGCTTCATCTCTTGATTGTGATTTTATATCTCTCTCCACGGTGATTGGTTCATTGCCTCTACACGTCGGTATAGCAATCCCTCACTCTTGCATTTACGTTCGTAGTTTACCTTGAGCAGAAAGCTAGCTTACTTGTGTAGGTGTTCTTGCTAGCATAAGGTTATTTAGGCTTGCTCAATAGATAGAGTAGTGACATAGTACTTGCGTGACATAGAGATCATAGCGTTTATCTAGAATTGTCACTAGAAGGCTGGCAAGACACCGCTTTATCGCCTTTTGTTTTACTAATCGGTTTGTTAAGTGCTTTTGTAGAAACTTTAATAGGCTATTCACCCCCCCTCTAGTCATCTAGGACCTTACACCGGGATCCGCAACCGGAGAGGCGGGCTCGTCATATCATGCTCAACAAGTGGAAGGGACGGCCGGACGGTGCGATCTCAGGAACACCGGACACGACAGTTGCGGCGAGGCTCCTCAGCCACTTCGGTGGTTCTGTCCCGCATTACAAGCGTGAGGCGGTGCGGGTCCTCTTTCCCATGCGCCACCCTCGTCGTGGCGCCCCACTCGGGGGAGGTGGTGACCGCTCTGCTTATAGTCGCTAGTCGCTCAGTGGTTTCCAGTTAGTGCACCACTCTAAGCGTCACCGTTAAAGCCGGTGTGCCTCTCATGCGTGTGTTCCGCCTAGCAGGCTCCCTGACACCTCGTTTTGAGAGTCGGCTAGGATGTAGAAAAACATTCCAACTTCTCTTAATGCAGAACGGGCAAGTGCCTGGTTTAAAAAAAAACTAAAAATAGATACACTATTCACAAGTTATTATATTTCAAATTAAATGGTTTACTTCTTTTAAATCTGTATGTAGGGTATTTCATAAGTTGGCAAATTTGCATGTAGCCATGGGGTTGGGGTCGCACGTTCGGCATCCACAGATTACTACTACCCCTGTTCTCTTGAACTTGCCCTGCTTATCAGCTAGTATATAGTACAGTCTTCTTCTCACAAAATAAAACAACATTAGCCACAGCCACAGCCGCAGAAAACCATAGCCGAATAGGATAGCTAGCTAGTAGGAAGCATTTTGCTTCGCTTCTCCGATTAAGCAGGTTCAAATAAAAAACGAAAATTAACACACAACCAGGTGCTTATTTTTCTTCAGTCAGATACTCAGATGATGAGACTAGGAAGAAACAAGCAACAGCGACGACGACTCCCTGCCTTGACGATCGCATCCGAACGGGTGATCAACCGCCATCACGCCGGCGGCATCGTTCACCCGTTTCGTGGCTCTGCGCGTCATCAACGGCTCCGACGATGGTTGTTCCCCTGCCGCTACATGTGCGCCGGATGTTGCAGACTGGTGCCTGAACTGAGACTTCTTGTTCAGCGGACCAGCAGCGACGACACCGCCTCCGAGGACCAGAGTGCTACGAGCAGATCTCGTCGTTGACCCGTCCTCGGCGTCCACGAGCAGCTCCGATTCGTCCTCCTCCGGCCACAGCTCCGTTTCCCAGTCGTCGTCGTCAGTGCTCACGCTCTTGTAGTACGGGTTGCAGCTGAAGCCATCGACGACGATCTCCTCTCCGGCGAGCCTGGAGCATCGGTTTGATTAATTGCAGAGACGTACCAGAGATTAGTTCACCGTCGATATATATATAATATATACCTGTCTGATCAGAGCTAACCTAGGCAAGGCGTCTAACCATCGATCAAGGCGCGCGGTGAATAGGACAGACAGAAGCTAGGGATAGATCATAGATGACTCATTATCTAAAAAAAAGATCATAGATGACTCACAGTTGTGCCGGAGTGGCGGCGCCGGTGAGCGCCAGCCGCGCCATGCGCATGAAGGAGGCAGCCCGTCGCGAGATGTCGCGGAGCGGCGGGAGCTGCATGCCGTCGGAGCCGGCGGCCATGTCTTGCAGGCACTGAGACACTGAGCTCGCGCACGCACAAGCACAACTCCACTCGTGTCTATGGAAATGAGCTTGATTTGGTGAGGAGATCTGGAGCCTGGGCCGAGAGGTTTATGTGATGTGCATCGGAGATTGATTAGGCGACCTGCATGTTTTGTTTGCAAGAGGAGTGGAGTGGTGGGCAAGTGGAGTGCGGGTGGGAAAGCACTTGCAGCCTTGATTGCACGATTTGCATCTGATATCGTTGCAAAAAACAAAAGGTTTGCATCTGATATGGAGTTAGAGGTCAACTGACGATCTCGAGAGTTGGGCAGCAGTTGACTTTGCATATAAGAGTTGGGCTGGCAGCAGTTCCCGTCAAGATAGCTATACATAAGTTATAAGAGTAGGTACACTAGTGAGTTTATGGCCAAGCTCGTCATCATTTTTAATGATGTGGAGGAGATAAGACAGAAGAGAGAAGAGAGCTTTTGGCTCTTGGTTTAGCACCAAGCTGGGTACAAAACCATATGAAATGTAAGCCCCAACAAGAATTTATGTGAGGAGAATTAAGAAAAAGAAAAAGAAGATATGGTGCCATATAACAATTAAAAATTCCAATAAAAGGCACCTATTGTATGATTTGACTCTTATTACTTGGCTATAAAGGGAAACACTTGGCTTTATTATTAACCATGCTCTAAGAGCTATACTCCTAGCGGCACCTAGATCTTTTTACAATTACAACCCGGTGGAAAGTGTACTAGTATAAAAGCAATGTTAGGTCATTACACACTGATGTTGGCCAAACTAAAGATTTTCTTGCACTTGTTCCGTCTTAATTAGTACGGTGAGTCCATCCGTGGATTAATTTTCAATGCAATATAATATTCACTACATCAGGAAAAAGAAATCCACAGGAAGCAGCTAAGGAAAGGCCATAGAAATCCACCATTTCAAATGCACAAAAGTCATTGCATGTACAAACTGATTTCCACATGCAAAAGACTTAATGAACCACATGTAGGGAACTTATTTCCATATGAGCACGCCACTAAAAGAAACACCCCAATGTAGATACGCTTTCTATAAGGATTTGAGACGTTTTATTTCATCTTTATGGATTGTAGATATGCTTTGGTATCCAATAGTTCCTAGGGATTTGATCGGTAACTCTGTCTTTATTCGTCTTAATGAAAATACAAGCAACGGCGCGGTCTCGAAAAAAAAAAAAGATATGCTTTGGTAAAGTGTGTGTCTGGAGCATCTCCCTATGGACTTAAGGATCCATATGTAAAATCTACTTCACAAGCAATTGCTTAAGTTAACCACCTATATAAATTGATTTTCCATAGTAAGTCATCTACCGTGTGTTTGGTTTGGGAACCAAGTGGGTTGGGATGGAACCAGCCCAGTTTTTGGATGTGAGAACTCATTTCGTGTTTGGTTTAAGTGTTAGAGCTATTCGAATTTAAGTTTTGTTTGGTACGATCAATGCAACGAGTTTGGATGGACGGTACTGTTAACTTTGTTAGTAGCTAACTGCGCGGGATCCTACTATCGATGACTCCTCCCTTTTCTTTCACCTCCCGGTGCAACGCCCTGCTCCGATGCCCTGCACTGTGCTACCCTGACCAGACAGCCCGCACCGCGCCGCCCCAGCTGCCTTGGTGGTTGGCCAGCCATGGCCACCACCTCCTCGAGCCCAAGCTCGCCCGCCCCTGCGGCCACCTCCTGAGGGCCCACATAAAAATGCCAATGTGATAGGATTAGTCAGTGCCGTGTACTGTGTCGTCTCTCAACTCTCAAGCTTGCAGACAGCCAATCCAAGTAGCATGCATGTTTCAAAAAAAAAAAAAAAAAAAAAAAAAAAAAAAATCCAAGTAGCATGCACCTGGCTAAGCCTAGCGTTGCCTAATTGCATCGCCAATGTGATACGATGACGATGCAATGGACGCGTGCACAGGGTCTCATCACCAGTTGCTTTTGATTGGCTTATTGCCACTTTATTTGCAACTATAACTACAATGACGTGTGCCTAACCAACCTGGCCGCGTTTGGCCGTGTGAATGAAAAGCCAAAACCAGAAGCAAGAAAAAAACATATCCATCATATGAACGAACTCAACACGCCAAAGTCGTCAATCATTAGTCCAGCAAAATCAAAAGATATATTGATGCACTTTAAATTTTAAGTCATTAAAAAGAATCTTGGAGAGTCAAATCATCTCAAGTTTGAGCAAAATTGTAGATACAAAGATTTGTGATATCAAATAGGTATACAATAAAAATATAATTAATGAAGAATGCAATGATTCTTAGTTGTCCAATAGTACTAGATTTTTTCCTTGGTATATAAATAGTTTCTTAACATAAATTATATCTTTTATTAAGGACCTATTTATTTATGACTGCTAATAATTTGTCCGACGCTTGGGTAGCATTATTGACCCAGGACTATAGGTAGCATGCATTTTGTGTGGCGATCTGAAAAGGAAGACCTTTTTTTTTCCTTCTCGAGACCTAGGACTAGGTAGCATTTTTTTTTTTTTGACTGAAAACAACAATGATATTATCAGCAGCAAATTGACTAGGTAGCATTATTATTCAACTTTCCCTGTGAACTTACTAGTAAGCATCAGGTGTATGGCGATATATGACTTGAAGCATGGAAGTCAAATGTTAGCCAAGCGTGTGTGGTGCATCACATACAGAGGGTCTGCGTCAAGTCAATCAATGAATACGAATATGTGTGGACTGTCGCGTAAGGGCCGATAGTTCAGTTTTTTGTACGTACAGTCAAGGGTTGTGGACACGGAACGTTGAAAGATTTTGTTCTGGAAGTGGCTTTGGGGTTAGCAAGAACAATTTCTTCCTTCATAATTGAAAGACCGTGTTTTACCATTTCTTGACACATAACTTTCAATATGTATTATTACGTCTGGTGTATATCCATAAAAGTATGTGTGCAGAAAAGCTAAAAGCTACGTGTCTAGACAATCTTTAACATGTTGTTTGGGCAATCCCTTCACACCATGAGTAGGGGTGTCTAGACAATCTTTAATATGTTGTCCTATTTGGATCTTATTTGGGCAATCCCTTCACCATGAGTAGGGGTGGGCATTGCCGTCGAAGCCTGATACTTTACTCATAAATCTCGCAATTGTTTATAGCTAGTTTGGTCTCGAGCCCTGCCAATTGGATAAAGTAGTTGGATAGTTGTTATTGACTCTGGGTAACAGATTAACCAAACAAGCACTCCGAACTGAGTGCGAGTATGAGAGTAACTTTGGCTGTGTTTAGATCCAAACTTTGGACTTTAAACTTTGGAGATTATCGTCACATTAAATCTTTTTGCCTCATGTATGCAAAGCATCAAATGTAGGTAAACAAAATAATTAATTAGTTTGGATGTCTTTTGCATGGATCTAATCTTTTGGCCTAGATTAGCCCATTGTAAGACAACGAGTTACCACAAACAAATGAAAAAATGCTATAGTCCATTTCCAGCTATTTGCCAAACTTTGGCGTGAACTAAACACATCAATGGACTATTTTATATCTGTTTATATTGATAGAAATAGAGATTTTACTAAAAAGTATAGTTAAGTGGATGAGTGGTCCCTTAGCTTGTCGCGACATGCCATTTTGGCCCACAAACTTTGAAACCTCATTTGTAGGCCCCTATACTTTTTAAGTGGTGCAATCGCAATGGTCAGTATGATCCAGAAATGAGATATGGACTGCGGTGCATCGTTCTACAACTTTAGAGATATAGGGTGCATCAGTGCATCACTCAATAAGCTTGAGGACCTAGAGATACATTTTCAAAGTTCCTTATCCTAAGTGTCATTTCTTATTAAGTTTAGGAGCTGTCAATGTATTTAATTTAACTTAAAAAATACCCTCAAATAACTTCAATAACAATTCTTAATCTCGCATAAATTTTCATTTGGAGGTCCATTTGAATAAAAATCACGGTCTATATCTTTTTGCGTTCTAGTTTTTTTTTTTTTTTTTTTTTGCATGGCTCATACTGGTGGACCGTCTAAACACAAAGTCAATGCTCCGTCTACATCATTTGAAACATACATGATGACGATATGTGTGCGATGTGTGTGGTTCGGGAGAGGAAGAAACCATCGAGCATCTATTCTTCACCTTTCCCTTTTGGTTTGGACTGATGGCAATCAATACATATTGACTAGTACATGCCCATGGATCTCATGGACAGATTCATTGCGGCAAAGACAAGTTCACAATTTAGGTTTTTTTTCATAGAAGCAAAACTCTAACTGTAGCTTGGGGATTGTGGAAGCTAAGAAATGACAAGATCCTCCCGAGCTTGAGAATCGACGATTACTTGTTAGATTTAAGGAGGACCTTAGGTCATTCTCTCGCTCTTGCTTAGGTCCCTTTTTTGGTTCATATGGACTAAACTTTTTTTTTTTCCCAGGGACTAATAAAAAAAGTCTCCCTGTTTGGTTGAAGTAGAGACTAAAAGGGAATTTTTAGTCCCAAGCGACTAAAAGGTCCCTAAACCAAACAAAGACCTTAGATAGTTTTAGTTAACTTTGTACCGTAAGGTGATGTTTGGTTCTTAGCGACTAAACTTTTTTTAGTTCTAGGGACTAATAAAAAAGATCTCTCCAAGAAAGTCTTTTAGGGACTAATAGAAAAAGTCTCAAAAAGTTTCCTTTCTATATTTGGTGCAGTACGAACTAAAAAGACTTTTTTTAATCCTAAGGATAAAAAGTCTCTAAACTAAACGGCCCCTAAGTACCTACTCCTCTTTTAATTTCATATAAAAGTTTTCACTCTCTAGGATCTCCCCCACAGTTTGCCGCCGTAAAAAAAAAAGATTGTGCACACTTTGAAAATACAAGACGTCGGTAAAACAAACCGATCGATCAGCCGCCGCAACCAGAACAGGCTACGCACGATTTTCACCTTTGCATACACAGCTGATTTCACCCACTTTTCCCACGACGAAAATCGACAGCGCGGTCGCCGTCAGTGGTCGCCGGTCGCTTCGCTTCGGTTGGCCGCCGGCCGGCCGGCCGTCCGGTGCACCCGCACCACAGTCCTACGACACGAGGCGGCCGGCGACCCGGACGCGAAAATCAGCTGCCGTGGAGGTGCGGGCAACGCCAACGACGCGACGACCCGGCCCGTCCCACCGGCGACGCTGACGCTGACGCGACCGCGGGCCCCACCCAACACGGAGCCACCTCCCTCCCTCCCGCTCTTATTTACCGTCCCTGCCACTAGCGCCCCTCCGCCTAGCCCCTCTGACGACTAGTAGTAGTCAGGGCCGCGCGGCGGGGCAGGGACGCGGTCCGTCCGTCTCGAGCGAGCCATGGCCGGCGAGGCCGAGGTCGGGGAGGCCGCGGCGGAGAGGGGTGGCCGCCGCCGTGGAGGCGGTGGGATCCGGTGGCTGGGAGTTCCGGAACGCGTACAGGCGCCAGCTGCTGGCGCTGTCGCGGCGGATCCGCCCTCCTCGGCCCCTTCGCCGAGGAGCTCCGGGAGGCGCGCCGTGGGCCCGAGGACCAGGAGGAGCAGGAGCGGGCGCTGGCGCCGCTCGCCGACGCGCTGGAGAAGGCGATTGACCTGCTCCAGCTCGGCCGCGACGGCAGCAGGATCTTCCTGGTACGCGCTTGCTTGCTCTGCTCTCCTCTCTCGCCTCTTCCTAGTTCCTCATCTATGCTCGATTCCTGATGCTTCGCTGCCCGCACGAGTAAAGATTAACCTTTTAGTATCATCTCTTGTTTTTTTAAACAAAGATAGAAATTGCATCCTTGAGCCTTTACTCACTTTGTGTCAAGTGTGTGGATCTAGAAATTCGAATCAGAATCCTGGTTTTGAGCTTCCTGTCCTTCCTATTCCGTGTTACCATATCAGCTACCGTTATCTTACACGGCGTACACTTTGCTGTGGATGTTATTCAAGTGAAAAAAAATTATATTGTTGAGGTTCTAGCTTCAGCTGCGTTTCATTCCAGTATCCAAGTTGTTCCCCACTGGATTTGGCTGGTGTTTGGATTATTCAGATTGGTAATTTCATTTCAGTATCCTTTTTCTTCATTGAGATGATAGTTTTCATATTATCAGCTTGGTCTTATGGTCAAAGTTTTGATCTTTTATTGGGGACCAACTCGTGTTGTTTGGCTTTGGTCAGTTCATTAAGAATTTGGGATTGAGTTACCAACTTGTCGTCTTGAAATGTTTCGACCTATGCTAGCTCGAGATGAACGTGTCAAAGAATTCCAGTGGAGGTCTTACTTTCTTGTTTCTGTGACATACACGCGTGGACTGATTCCTCCTGTGGTTCTGGTCAAATTTGGTTGGTAGTTAGCTTGCTGAATTCAGTTAGCTTTGCATGTTTTGGTGCAAAACAGTTAGCTTGCTGAAATCTAGAAATGTTAGCTTAAATCCTTCATTGCTCAAGGTGACCTTCCCATGTTTTTTCCATTGTAAATACAGTTACAGACCCATAAACTATTATATCTTTGAAAATATAATTATGCTTGTCACTGTACGCTAATTGTATGTTAGAGAAATGACTATAGCTATGCTCGAGGAGATTTTTTCTATTACTACCACAAAGTGCTTGGAATCAACCATTCGATCCTCTGATTGTTTTGTTCAAATTTGGTTGTTCGTTCCCCTTTTGACCTTCCCTACCATATGAATGTAGTCTATGTAGATACTAACTATTCTGCTACATTATAGAGAATACTAACTATTCAGATTTAGTTATTGTCCCTGTTCCGCTTAGGGCGGCGCCTAGGCTGCGCCTAGGGCGCTTAAGCCGCCGGCGGAGGGTCCCCGCCCGCCTAGGGGGTGGGCGGAACCCTAGGCGGGCTGGGTCACCGGTGGCGGTGGGCGGCGGCAGAGGAGGAGGAGGCAGGGGGTGGAGAACCGGCGGCGGCGGCGGAGGAGGAGGAGGAGGAGGTAGGGGGCGGAGAGAATCGGCGCGGCGGCCGGGATGTCACGGGAGGAGGGGAGCGAGCATCGAACGACGGGTCATGGGAGGAGAGCGGAGGGAGTGGATAAGGTGGGGAGGTGGGCTGTTGGGCTGAACAGTTTGTTGCTTTGATGGGCTTCCGATTTGATGGGCTTCCTTTTCGACTAAAGGCCCACTGGTTCCCAGAATTTTCTATTCTTTTTAGAGGTATATATATGATGTATTTGGCAAGGTATATATATGTATATGGCAACGCCTAGGCTCGCCTAATCCCGACTAAGCTCTAGGCTGCGGGTCACCGCCTAGAATCCGCCTAGCGCCTAGCGAAACAGGGGTTATTGTATAGTCTACTGGCCGTGGTGCATAGTAATCGCCACGTTTTTTCTGCTTACATATTTCTCTGCGTACTGACCAAATGCTCAAAATTTGATAACACTGAATTTTGTACAGAAATACAGAAAATGTGAACTATGGATTATCTCTGGTTGCCAGAAACACATTAGATCAGTAGTTTTCTGCTGATGTGCTCTCGTGAGTTCAAATACTAAAAGAGCATGACTTTAAGCACAAAGCACACCTGGGCTTGATGATGCCTATCAACCAGGGGCAGGATTAGTGAACTATCTTTGAGGTTATAAGTCTTAAATTTATACTGATCCCTCATGTGCAATCGAAACTTGCCAGATCCTTCAATGTCTCTAGTGTAATTTTGTGTTCCTCTATATGCCATGATCATCAAATAGCTGGTAACTATTATGCAAAAGATATATACCCCTGTCTTCTTCCGCTGCATCATCTGCTCATGCTTGCATAGGATTGGTCTGCTTCCCAGCAGCAGCAGCAGAGGTGTGCACATACAACAGCGCACGGCAGCAATTTTGCCCCAGTCCAGCTGCCTGCAACCTAACTCCTATCGCATGCCCGGGGGAGGGGGTGGGCGGGGGTGGCATTGGTAGGGTTATTCAGTTTCCTCTCTGCTCCAAATCAATCTTCCCACTGCAAAATCAAGCTAGCTATCGGTGGGAGAATCTGGCGGCAACTGTGGACAGACGGAGCCTCAGACAGCTTAGTGGCAACAGCTGGATGATGTGCCATTTTTCTTCATCGCTGGGGGCACAGCCCATGAGGTTTTTTTGGCATGGCGTCTGCCAGGCAGCTTCAGGTGGTGATCAAATCTTGCTGCAGCAGCTTGTGGCTTCAAGCGTGCGACAAGTCAGTCGGCATGGCACTTGTTTGTGAGCGCAGGCCTGGCACAGTGTGCCATTGGGGCACTGGAAGTATGAGCACAAGGAGGTCAAAATTGATGGACGTGTTTGCGATAGTGGGAGAAGTGGAGAGCACGACATGGGCATCCATGTCTCGATTTGATTGGGAGGGTACATGAGAACAGTAGTGCAACAGCAGAGGGGAGCTCGGCAGCATCAAACTTGCTGCTGCAGCTGCACTTGATTGGGGAAAGGGAGACATGTGATAGAATAATTGCTAGGGGCACTAATGTCATTTTTTATAATACTGACATGTAACTAGTTCTATAAGTAGCTTAGAGTAACATGTTGGATGATGTGCTGTGCTAGGACTAGTAAACCTTCTGGGGTCCGAACCCTTTTCTTATGAATTGAATATGTATGTTTTTTTTTCTCAAACATGCAGGAGAGCTGCGTCATTTTTTGCATCAAAAGAAGAAGAGAGTTACAAAATACACAAACACCCCTAAAAAGAAATCTTAAATAGCTATCTGAGCTAGAGGCTATGATATAGGACAGCCCCTTGCCTCCTGCCACACTTCATATCTGGCACCCTTCACCAGCAAAAGTGAGGGCCATGGAGATCCTTGGGGCAACACCTTTAAAAACACACTTGTTCATGTGTTTCCAAATACTCCATGCGCCCAGGATGATAAGAGAGTTCCAAATACTCACAGCTGAACTAGCCCTGCACCACCAATCATCAAAAGAAGACTCCATGGTCTGAGTTGAAATAAAGGATAGCAAGGCCCACCCTCTGTAGTAATAAAAACCAAAACTGGTGGGCGAAAACACAAGTAACCAAGAGATGCTGGATAGTCTCTTGTTCTTCGTTGCAAAGAGGACAGGATTTAGTATGAAGGCCCCTCCATGCCAACCAATCTGCTCTCCAGCAGTGATTATGAGCCACAAGCCATAGGAAGAAGCAAAATTTTTGCAGCCCATGACTTCCAAATTTTCCCAGGGACCAAAAGAGGCAGTGCCTTGAAATAGAGCATCATAAGCTGACTTAGCTGCATATTGGCCCGAGCTTGAGAGACACAGATGCTTTCCCTTGACACCAGCTTGGAGCTGGACTCCAGAAAGTAAAACCCTTAACTCGAGGAAATCTGCTATAGCACCTACTGAAAGGGCACCTTGGATATCAGCAATCCATTAGTGGTCTGTGAGGGCTTCTATCACTGATATCTTATTGGCTCTTTTCTTTGACACCAAAATATATAACTGAGGGGCCAAGTTCTCAAAGACGTGCCCAAGAAGCCATCTGTCTTTCCAGAAGATAGTGTTGGCACCATCCCCAATTTCTGGAAACACAGTACTTGATTGAATCATGAAAGTCAGGAATCTAAGCTAGCTCAGTTGGTCAGGGGTGTGGATGTATACCCAGATCACCCAGGTTCACGTCCTCGTCGAGGCGAATTTGAGTGCCTATGTTCTTAATAAAATAACACCTAGTTCCTGTTAGATTGGTCTTTTTCTTCTGATTCTAAATTGTGAAAGCTGAAAGTGGACCATGGCTTTGTAGGATTTGTCTTTTGCAGCCACAATCCTCTTACTCATAACGCTCATCCAAGTGATTGAGACCACAAATACAGTCCACCAAGCTCTTTTGAATGGCAAACTTTGGGTCAAGGAATTAGACAGTGACGATATATATGTAATAATGTGACAACACACCTTGTGAGGGATTGAGTTTTCTCTCCCCAATTTTCCAAGTTACCATAACAGAATCTAGTGGCTCAAGTAGCATTCAAGGACCATATTTTCAATGGCATGGAAGGATCATTATAAGTTTTGTTGGCATACAAGGATTACTCATCTTAATGGTTTTACTGATAGATCATCTGAATTTGTTTCCCTTTGTTGACAATTTATTTCAACACATTTGCTTCCGGTATCTCCTATTAATTTTCTATTGATGGTCCTTTAATGTTTTATGGCTGTTTGGACTTGAAGATATTGAGTTGTATGGTGTAAAATACAGACTAGATTCCCAGATCTGTGCTGCACCATTGCTTTTAGAATATTTTAACATATATTAGAATTACAGTGAGAAGATAGCCAAAAGTATAATCTATTTATTTTATCTGCTCTTTGAACTGCAGAGTTCTTGTATTGTTTATTACACAACTTTAAATATTTATATTCTTGACATTTTATTTCCAATATATTTTTTCCTCGTGGACCTTGCAATAACCTGTGGCATATGTATAGTTCATTTTCTCATGAGCATACTTTTCTGGACATATCTTTTTTGATGCCTCCCATGTTCCAAAAAGTTGGCTAAATTACACTTTTTGTATACCTTTGGTTGTGATTGTAGGTCCTTGATAGGGATGAAGTAATGAAGAAGTTTCATGAATCAATTGCTCAGCTGGAGCAAGCCTTGTGTGATTTTCCATACGATAAATTGGATATATCTGATGAAGTTAGAGAGCAGGTAATGTGAATAACACAACTGAAAAGAATCATTTGTGGTTGTTGTTAAGCTCTTAAATCCAGTAGATGCTTACCAAAATCACTCTTTAGGTTGAGTTAGTGCATGTACAGCTCAAAAGAGCCAAAGAACGGGTTGACATGCCTGATGATGAGTTCTACAATGAATTACTTTCACTGTATAACAAGACCCACGACCCAAGTGCTGAATTGGATATCCTTGGAAGATTGTCAGAAAAGTTGCACCTGATGACTATCACTGATCTCACACAAGAATCACTTGCTTTGCATGAGATGGTGGCATCTGGTGGCGGTAACGATCCTGGAGAACACATTGAAAAAATGTCAATGCTATTGAAGAAGATCAAGGACTTTGTGCAAACTCAGAACCCTGAAATGGGCCCGCCACTGACTTCCAAGCTAATGGATTCCAACGGCCAGCCAAGACCTTTAAACATTCCTGATGAGTTCCGCTGTCCAATTTCTCTTGAGCTCATGAAAGACCCCCCGTTATTGTTGCTACTGGACAGGTGCCTACATTGGATTCTATTTTTTCATACTCAAGTACAATGCAACTTCAATACATCATATGAGTTTTTTTTTTGTTTGTGTCATTTCAGACATACGAGCGGGCATTCATCGAGAAATGGATAGCTTCTGGGCATCATACTTGTCCAAATACTCAACAGAGGATGCCAAACACGACACTGACACCAAACTATGTTCTTAGAAGCCTTATTGCGCAGTGGTGCGAGGCCAATGGGATCGATCCACCAAAGCGCCCAACGAAGCCTGACAAACCCACATCTTCGTGCTCTCGAAAGTGAACGTGCTATCATTGATGCTCTTCTCTCCAAGTTATGCTCTGCAGATCCTGAGGAACAGAGATCAGCTGCTGCAGAGCTCCGGCTCCTAGCAAAGCGGAATGCAAATAATCGTATCTGCATTGCTGAGGCTGGTGCCATTCCCTTACTATTGAGTCTCCTGTCGTCAACTGATCTGCAGACTCAGGAACATGCAGTGACTGCACTTCTGAACCTCTCTATACATGAGGATAACAAGGCGAACATCATATTATCTGGTGCTGTCCCGGGTATAGTTCATGTTCTGAAGAATGGAAGCATGCAGGCACGGGAGAATGCTGCAGCCACCCTTTTCAGCCTATCGGTGGTTGATGAATACAAAGTAACAATTGGGGGAACAGGAGCTATCCCTGCCCTTGTAGTTTTGCTAAGTGAGGGCAGCCCACGTGGGATGAAGGATGCAGCAGCTGCTCTATTCAACTTGTGTATTTTCCAAGGGAACAAGGGCCGTGCTATACGAGCTGGCCTTGTGCCACTCATCATGGGCCTTGTGACAAACCCCACTGGAGCTCTGTTGGATGAGGCTATGGCAATACTCTCAATATTGTCCAGCCACCCTGAGGGTAAGGCTGCGATTGGGGCAGCAGAGCCTGTTCCCGTGCTTGTGGAGATGATTGGAGGTGGATCACCAAGGAATAGAGAGAATGCTGCAGCTGTGATGTTGCATCTATCTCTGTTCAACAGGCATTTAGCTCGGGCACAGGAGTGTGGCATCATGGTTCCGCTTACGGAACTGGCCCTGAATGGCACAGAGAGGGAAAAAGAAAGGCTGTGCAGCTCCTTGAACGAATGAGCAGATTCCTGGTTATGCAACATGAGGATACTTTTACTCAACAGATGGACGAGGCGGAACGTATACTTGCCTCCTTAGGACCTAATGCTACAGAGGCTGATCTTGACCGATTGGGATTCGTTTAACCTCCATGCTACGGTTGCATGATGATGATGAATCTACCTTCGCCACAATAGTACCAAAAAGTTTATTTTTATAAGTTACCAAAAGGATGAGCAAGCTGTACCCGAATCACTTTGCTTCCGGATCCATGATTTATGCTGAACGAGAGTTCTTGTATGGCAACTTTCTATCGGTATTGAAAGCTGTGATGATCTGTCCGGCTTGGCTTCTGTTGTGTGCTGAAGGCTGAAGCTCCCATCGCTCCATCTGTTTCTGCGTATGTAAGGTAGCACAGAATGTTGAGTTGTGTGCAGTCTACTTAGTATGCCACTTCAAACTCATATATGGCTATGATATGACTAGAAAATGTACATTCTCAGTGTGGTACTAGATAAATGAGAAGTGCTAGCGGCGGACTTGATGAGTAAATCTTATTTCTTGCTACTGGATGTTGGCATGATTTCAAATTTCAGAATTTCTTTGGGGACACTCATGCATTTGTGATTCCATCATTGTCAGTGCGTGGTATTGGAATCTACGGCAGTGATAGTTGCAACCGCAATGCCATTCATGCCTTCGAAATGCAGGAATTTCACGCGTTCACACGTGGATTTCTTTTTTTTTTTAGGAGAAACACCTCTGCAGTTTTAGAAAGCAATTCACATGGAAATGAACTGTTTCATATCGAATTCACGTGAAATATTTCCAAGAGAAGCACGTATACGCATCTCGATATTTGTACACGAATAGGACCAAAAAAAAATGATCGACTCCAAGACCCTATTTGGTTCCAAATAAGTTAGTGACTTATGGCTGTTTGGTTACAAATGACTTTTTAAATTGTTCTATGCATACAAAAGAGGTTTTTTTAGATAATGGAAACAAATCCGCTTCATCTATTTGTAGACCAATTATTACAACCAAGTTTGAAAACACCAAATGCTGAATCGAAAAACCAGCCAGCCACAATTTGAAAGTCACTAGGAACAAAGATAAGTTTAATCTAAACATGACCAATAAATCTTGAGGAGAGCCATCCCCGAACCAAAAAAGTGCAACGCCGACGTTTCAACGCATCGCGAGCTTTGTATAAGTTGGTCACGCCGATCCTCCGCCTCATTTGGAGACTTGCCCATCGACGGCCGGTGCGTTCCCCTCAATAGCACCCGCAAGAAAGATTTTGGTCTACATTTATCAAAAACCACTTCATTCCTTGTTATCCAAATTGCCCGTAGTAAAGCGAAGCTGCAGCTTAATAACAATGAATTTACTTTTCGCTTTTTGCAATCTTAGTCCATCGCACAAATAAGTCATTCAAGTTTGTCGGTGGTGATAGACCAAACAAGAAATATATCGCACGCCACGAAATTTTGCGTAAACACACTCAAAAAATAGGTGTTGTATTGACTCGGAGTATGGCAAAAGAACAGCTCTTGTCGCCATTCCATCTACGTCTAACTAAATTATCTTTAGTTAAAATAACACCCTTTTTTAGATACCATAGAAAAATTTTTATTTTCATTGGTACTTTAATACGCCAAATATCCTGTGACACTCGAATCTCATTGTTAATTAACACAACATACATGGATTTGACCGTAAAACATCCGGATGCATTTAGACCCCAAACAAAAGTGTCTCTCTCCTCCATTAAAGTAATATCTTGTATCGACGCTAAACAATTACGTGCTAAGCGACTAGATTAGTTCCCGGTTAAATGTCTCTCTGAATGAGACATTTAGCGGAACGGTACTAAGTACTTGGGCCACCGAGTCTTGTTTTGATCGCACAATATTAAATAGTGAAGGGAATTTGTCTTTTTAAGGGTTTATTGCCCAACCGGATATGACTTATAAGTTTAAATAGGGGGTATACCAACTTAAAACTTATAAGTTTCATGACTTAATAGGTCACCGCTTGTTTGGCAAAATAAGTCACTTGTTTCACTTTTTACTTATATAAGCAGTGACTTGTTTGGAACCAAACATGGTTTAATTCTAATTTCTTGCCGGCGAGTGTACGCAAAAAGTATAGTTGGTTGGTAAAGACCAGTTTCTTGAGTGGATGTATAAGTATATATATAGGTTTGTGACCGATTTGGCACATCCCTAGACAACTCATGCTAATATGTTGATACATTAGAGCTCGAGAAACATCTCCTCCCACATATGCTTAGTTGAGATTGCATTTATGATAATATTAGAGTTATCTATTGCTTAAGATAGATGGCAACGCATCATGTGTAACAAAGCTTCGTGTGTAACGTATGCAACCATCAATTAAGGCCACAAGATAGATATGATCTCAGTAACTAGTTTGCAAGCAAATCGATTTGCTTCTTACTCTTGGAGATTGACACCGACCTTCTTGGGGAGGAGGAACTGTAAGGGTTTCTTATGCTCGCCCTCGCCAGAGGAGCGAGACGAGAAACTCTCGTGGATTAGAAGTATGTGGAGTGCCTTATGATCATGTTAGCTCATGGACAACTAGCCCCAGAGCTCGATCTTCGCTTTTGCTGCGCTACATGTACTAACTTGGCGTAACTTGGTTCGGATGCTCGCATAGTGCAGTCTGGGCCACGCCGCGTCCGAAGGGCCAATGGTCTGAATGCCCCATGCCACAAGGGGCGGGAGCAAGCGCAGCACACTGCTCGATCCCACTAGGGTATGGTTACTTGAATTGGTCCAAACCACCAAAATCCTAGGGTCCATATCCTTTATCTCAATTTCAACTTCTATCTTCCACACCATTGTTTCTATGCGCTAACACCAAAGTGTTCCATCACTTGTGCAAGTGTTAGCATTTTTCAAGGATTACGAGTTAGCACGCTAGGTCCTAATGTATATGCATGATTGACATCACTAGTGGCACTTGATAATTATAATTACCATGATTTTTCTCTTCATAGTACAATTATCTATCCTACATATGACCACACTCTCTATAGTGTTATGATCACACCAAAACAAAATGGTCTTATTACCTTTGCCTTGAGCCCATTTTTTTTTTTTTTTTTCTTCTTTTCCAAATGTGTACCACTTGATTCACCATCTTTGGCCATCACCTTCCTTCGTGATATATGGTTGCCATTTATTTGTTGTATACCAACCTATCTCATGTTCACTTAGAGCCAATGTTAACACACTTAGATTTCATCAATTAACCAAAACAAAACTAGGGCTTTCAGATGCCTTGCCAGGAGTGAAGGGGGAGAAACAGAGAGAGCTATGGGAACATGAGATTATGTTTTAACATTGATGGTTTTTTTTTTTTTTTTTCAAATGAATTTGAATGGAAAAATGACCTAAATCAAAGTTGTATACTCAAAAAGATCCAAAACTCTTTTAGATCAAAAGTTCATTTGAATTTATGTACAAATATTTATTACAATATTCACTAATGTGAAAAAAAAAGGAATCTATATATCGGCCAATAAGTCATCGGTGATTTTGAGATGTAGTTGCAGGTAAGCAACACGCAAGGCCTCAGGTTGTTATTTTGATCCCCCATGGCCGTAGACACGTGTAATTTGCACGACAATTGCAAGGTTTGGTTGGTGGGCTTATTTATAGAGATAAATGGATGCCTCTACAAACCATCTACAAACTATAACCACCTCTAAAAAGATTTTTGTGTTTGGTCTATGAGAATGAATTTGTATTTATTTCCCTAGTTGTTATTATTAGAGCAACTCTAGTAGTATCCCTCAAATTAAGGCTTCTACTTTTGACACTACTACACAAAATATTAACCATGACAGTTTTTTTTCATTTACGTAGTGGTCTTTGTAACCTCCACCAACAAAAGACCACGGTTAATCAATGTATTAATCGTGATGGTTTTTAGAACCACTAATAAATCCGTCATGGTTAATAAAAAAAAAAAAGGAAAAACCTAGATCCGGATCCGCCGCTGGACCCCCCCCTAGATCCGGATACCTCGCCACCACGGATGCGGATCCCCTACCGCCACCATCCCCGCCGCCACCGCCAACGTGTGCCCGCAAGCACCGGCCGACGGATCTCGCCGCCCCAAGCTTTGCATCTCGCTGCCAAGCGCCGGATCCACACCTCTAGTGCTCGGAGATGCCCGGATATCACCGCCATTCGCCATGTTGCACCCCCGATCCACACCTCCACACCATGGCATGTCCTCACACCACCTGGTTGAAGAAGGCCGAAGGGGGGCGCCGTCGTCGGCCGGCCGGAGAAGGGGTGGGGACAACATCAAACTTGGGAGGGGAGGAGGTGGTGCCCGCCTTTTTTTTGGGGGGGGGGGGTAAGGTCCTAAATGGCTAGAGGGGGGTTGAATAGCCTAATAAAATTTCTACAAAACACTAGAGCAAATTGTTAGATAATAACAAAGTGATAATTACGGTTGCGCTAGCTCTACTTGTCGGCAAGCCTCCTAGTGACAATTCTAGTCAATTTAAGTCTCTAGAGCACTCAAAAGCTATGTCACTACTTCTCTAGCTAGGTGATCAAGGTAGATTACACTAAACAATTCCAAGCAACCTAGTCAACTAGCAAGTCTACACTAGCACAATATATGTATGAAGTAGGTAGAGAAGAGGTGTTATACCGAATCGTCGAGGCAATGAACCAATCACCGGGAGACAATCAATCAACACAAATGATGAAGAAAATGATTTGTTCACCCGGAGTTCACTTGAGCAACCTCAAGCTAGTCTCCAGTTGTGTCGACCGTCTCAACGGTGGATCAAGGTGGCGCGCACGCCTTGCCTCACTAGGCCTTCTTGATACACGCAATTGAGTGGTAACTCAACGACACACACATTGCACTAGAGTATCAATTCAACACTCCGGCGGGGAAGATCAAGAACCCCTCACAATATCACCGGAGGTGGGCAAGAACAATCACCTTCTCTTCCTAACGCCTCCACAATCACCGAGCCGGTCTAGGAGTGGTGCTCTTCAAGAGCAACAAGAATTAATCCACCGGCAACGACGACCCTCAAGTGCCTCTAAATGCAAACACTCAAAGCAATTGAATCTCCTCAACTCACTAGAAATGTGCTCACAAGAAAGAACAATGAGGAGGAGAGAGTTTGCTCAGCTCAAAAGATGTTAGGAATGATTCAAATGTCCAAGGGAGAGAGCAATGGGCCGGCCACCAGGTATTTATAAGCCACACAATCAAATAGAGCCGTTGGTGGCCAAACCGCAGCCAGGACAGGTGCCGAGGACGCCAGGGCCGGGCCTCGGTCACAGCTGACCGGGACGCCCGATTGGGTGGCCGGACGCACCGGTCCGAGTCCGTCGGGACGGGACAAACGGCTGGGCCCACACGCCGACGAGCTGATTCTAGCCCCGGCCGATTGGTCCGTCACGACCCGGACGCGACCGGTCGGGCCAATCGGCCGACACGACCTTTATTGAATCGACCGGGAAGCACCCTAATCGGACGCTCCAGTCGGGACCCCCAAAGATCCGGTCCAGCGTCCGGTCGTAGGGTCCGGTCGGGCGCTTCACTGCGAAAAAGTCATCGTTTCTCTGTTGCCTTTGCTTCGACATGCTACCCAACAAGTATACCAACTTGAGCACGAGGGTTAGCATGTTTTCACCACCACGATGCATCCGGCACAATAGAAAATAAGCGTTTCATTTTCTCAAAAGCTCGGCGGGAGGGTGAGCGGTACCCAAACCCATCTCAACCCTGCAACCATCACCGCCTTCGCAAAAGTGCCAACACCACCACGTGTACACATCACCATGTGCTCGTGTGTTAGCAATTTTCATAATCAATTTCGAAGGACGGGTTAGCTCTCTAGGTTAGAATGCACACATATGATTGTTGAACCTAGAGGCACATGAGGATCGATGTTCCCGAGGTTTTCCCCCTCTTTATAGTTCCGGCTATCGATCCTAAATCACTCCACAGCTTTTATGGTGTCTTGAGTGTGAAATCAAAATGGCCCTATGGTATACCTTCGCCTTGAGCCCATTTTGATCCTCGAATCCATGCCATGTGAGCACTTGATCATCTTTTGGATCACACCAATCCATCCACCATGACCACCATGTGCTCCACCATCGGCTTGACCAATCTCCAATCTAATCATACACTTAGCAAAGAGATTAGTCCTAAGGATGTCACTAATTAGCCAAAACCAAACTAGAGATCTTCGGGGAGGGGTGGCTCCGGGCTTGGGAGTGGAGGGGGGCACGGGGGGCTTGGAGGGGACGGAAGTTGCGAGGCGGGCGTCGTGGTGCAGAGGTGAGAAGTCGCAAGGCTTTCGTGACCGCGGTCTTGAGGGAGAGAGCTGCGACGCTGATGGGTGACGGGAGAGAATGAGGTGAAAGTGAAACCCTAGGATGGGTATTTATATTTGAATACATATCAAGCCTCCGAGTGGAATGTTGACTTCACCAAGGCCTTTTAACCATGGTGGTCTTTTTATAAAAAATGCCACGCTTAATCTATTTTGTGTGGTGGTTAACTAAGGCACACGGTTAATAAAATGGAAACGCCTTGTGAACGATTTTTTTGTAGTAGTAGTGTGATTTGGGGGTTCCCCCATATTTTTGGAGATTGAGTGTTTGCATCTACTACAACAGAGCCCACAAATCCTTTGTTCTTCTCATCCCAAATCCCATTCCAATGGCAAGAGAATGGGCACCAGATTTAAAGAGTGGAGGCACAGGCACACGATCATTGTCGTTGGCAGAAGAAGAGAAGAGGAGTTGTGTACGGGGAACCTTGCCAGGGATATCACCTAAGAGAGTGGAGTCGCACGGCCTATAGGAGTGACTAGGACCTTACCATCGATGAGTGGAGCGGCACTACATGGGAGGGGAGAGTAGCCTCGCGCCGGTGGAGAATGACAAGAGCAATACCATGACCTTACCTAGGAGGAGAGGAACCGTGTGACTGGTTAGGACACCTCACGCCCTAGGGGAGGAGAGAGGAGCTACATGACTGAGACCTCATCGGGAAGGGAGAGCGGGATTGATGATGGGGAGAATCGTTTGGGAGATCCATCGGGGAAGGGAGTGGGTGGCTCCCAAGAAAACACTGGGTGGGTGTGAACGAGCGGGAGAAAGAGCTGGGCAGAACAAAAACCTAGCCTAAACTATACGGTAATAGCTAGTAATTTGAGGGCTCTTTGCGGGGGCCCTTGAAATGAGGGGTGGTAGTCGGATTTGAGGGGCCCTCTCAAATGTAAGGGCTCTAATAGGGGTCTGCTAGACCTCTATTTTGCCTCAAGTCCTCCAATTTAGTTTTGAGGCCTAAAGTAAGGACTCTGCTAAAGTTGCTCTTAACGAGTAAAAAAGACTAAGTGTTACTAGGAATTAATATTCTACTATTGGTTGCCTAGGATTGGTAGAGAATGGACTGTAGAACAACCATTTTGAATCGACCAGGGACTTTGTCAAATACCATTCCTCATTAAGAGTTGTTTTAAGCCTTGCTGATGTCACGTACCATTCCATAGTGAAACTTGAATTAGTCCATTTCTAATAATATATACTTCCTATGTCCCGATTTATTTATCATTCCAAACCATGCACGAAGACCGAGCTAGCCTATGAAATCGGCGAGTACTCTGCCGTTCTCTCTCCTCTAGCATTCATGTGAGGAACAGAGCCTGATTGGTTGTAAGTTACAACAACAGTGCCCCCAAACATGCGAAGGTGGGATGGAGGTGACAGGATAAAGGCTGATTTGGGACACGGCACTGGTGCTAGAACGAGTGATAATTCGGGACGGAGGGAGTAGAAGTTAGTCCTTAATGCTACGGTTGAGTAGAAAATATAGATATATAATTCTGCGCGCTACCTGTCTGTACCGTCAAAGACGGCAACAAAATCAGGCATCGCTAGCTTCTTGAGGAACTACAAGGGTCACATATGCAATCACAACTAGGGGTTCATTACAAGAACTTTTGCGAGTAACATTTCAAACCATAACAAGCAAGCCATTTCACGTGCGAGTTCAACTGTTTTGTTCAAACAGATTCTTCAATCTCAAACATCTCCCATGAGGGTGGTTTCCAAGAGCAGATCGAGACGCACATTAGACCCAGCGCATGCTGCAGTACGTACGGATGGGATGGATTAGGAGAGTCGTACGTCCATGGTGGCTGTTGATAGGGGGTCAAAAGGAAGCACTGCTGTGCAGGCACCTAGAGAGGGGTTACCACTGCATGCCGGCCGGCCAGGCCAGTACCAGTAGTAGCTCTCAGCTGGATTTCTGACACCGGCGAACACGCTCGCAAAGACGCCGTCTGGGCCGGCACGCAGGTACACAGAGATGAGCTAGGCTGTCACATGGCGAGACATCCATCTGAATCGATGCAAAACTTGAAGCTGAAGCTGCCCGGCCGCTGCTGCTGCTTTACATGACTGGACCAGATGACCCTGTTTCAGATTCAGAGATTGATCGACGAGTAGCACGCACATGAAGGAAAGAGATGGCGACGAACAAGGGAATCAGAAGGGATTGGAATTGTTTGGGAGATAGCTGCGCTTTTTGTTTTGTCGCGAGCAGGCATCTCCCTCCCTGTACGCGCAGTCATCGGCCGGTATGCATCGGACTCCGTGCTCGGATCGATAGATCCCTCGGCAAGCATGCTGCTGCAACACCCAACCCAACAACACCTCTGCCGGCGCCGGCCGGCCTGGAGTAGCTATAGGCTTCCATTTGGTCTCGATGTACTGTCGCTCCCTTTTTTGACCGGTTTTACGTGTATTTTATTTCAGGGAAAGCTAGCTAGGAGGATTGGATTGGATTGAATTGAATTGGTTGGTCTCTAATTAAAATGTGCATTCAGGATTTCAGATACCTAGCTAGAGGCTCATGAAATTAGCATGTCTATTGTAGTAGTATGTTGTTACACTACTGATGCATTGTTCTGTTTCTTGTGAAACTCACTGCAATTAAAATACTAAACTGAAGTGGTGCACAATATCAATTATGCTCCATTTTAGTAGAGTGTTTTCCATGCTTTGATCAGAGTGAAGTGAATCTTGGTGATATAAACCTGTCAATGCAAACACAGAGACTGCAATTGCAAGTACCCAAGGCAGCAGCAGCAACAGCAAGCAGTACAGTACAAGAAAGCATGTGCACCTGAGTTAGCAAACTTCCAGCCTACAGCTTTTGTCAGCACATTGTCCCTTCCAACACATCTGCTGCTGATGCCATGGCCATCATTGTGTGTGATCCGTCTACTGTAGGTGTGGGCCCGGGGGAGGAGCTAGCAGGGGGCCGGCCGGGTAGGGCTCATGCATCTCTCTTTCTCTTTCTTTGATGTGATATCGTCTTGCTGCATAGGCTTGGGCCATCAGCAGCAGCTCGCTTTATTCCCTCACCTCCCGGCCATCAGAGAGGAAGCCAGAGAGGTGGCTAGACTGCATTGGAGTTTGCAAAAGCAGATCTCTCAAAGCACACAGATTCCCTCTGATGGCGACTGCAGCTGCATCACTCACCCCATGTTTTGTTAACACATAACAGTCTTTCTTGATACTAATTAAATTTAGTTGCTTGAATTATATATGTTATCTTTGTCAATCTTCTACAGAATTATTATATATATATATGTGCCACCATAAAAACATGCATATATATGCTCATATACAGAAGAGAGACTTGGCCACTGATCATCACACTATGTATACTTATTAGCTAAACTGAAAGGTGATTTCATTCAAGCAATGATCGATGTTAACTCTTTGTTGTTTATGTAAGCAAAAATCATCCATCTTTGCATCAACTGATGATCTCCTACCAAACATATGCATGACATATGGCTCAAAGTAAGTGATGATTCTGTTGAGCCATCCCCTGCATATGCCTGTCTACACCAAGCATACATACCTTTACAAATACCAATTAAGCTAGCTAAGGGCCCATAGTCAGTCCAGTACGTCGGTCAGTGTAGTGTAGGTGTGATGATCGACCAGCTACCTCTACCTGATTGGTGCCAGATCCGATCGATCCATCGACGCCATCATCATCATTTGATGCCAAAAGCAATATTCCTCAATCGCCTGACCTCATCGAGTGCCCGGAATTTCATGCATGTCCCTCCCGGCCGGCCGTCCCCTCCTTGATCCCGTCGACCATGCCACTTGTTTTTTTTCTAGTACATATATACATTCCAAAGAGTACTATATAATATATATGTAAATTCTTTTTGTAGTATATATATGCATCTTCTTTTCGAGTTTGGAACTTTGGACTACCAGTTCGTCGACGCCGGCCGGCAGCGAGCACTGACATTGACTCCTTTTGCACTGCTAGTTTATGTGCAGCGTTTTTACATTCTAGAGACTCTGCTGTGCATGAAAATGTATGTCGTCCTCTCGATCGGATCAAATGCAAGTACATACACTACTTGTTCTACAGTATTCTAGTACATAGCTTATCCATTAATATACCCCTGAATGTACCAGCATTATCTGAAGAGTAAGACATGGAAATCTTGGCAGCACACTCCACACATAAAGTGTTCCCATGTCTCATGCATTCTCTATGTGAATATGTGATTGTGGTCTCTTTCTCTCTCTAGCTTTCTCTCTCGATCGTTTACACACAACAAACACCATCTCTCTGACTAGAAACGGGTAATTGGTTCTTGCTTTTCTATAGGCAGCAGGTGGCAGCAGACGGATCATGCAGCCTTATTAGCTACTAATAAGATGCCATTCTGAAGATCTGCATGCCATCTGATGGATTGTATTGTTTAATCTGATTGGATTCAGAAGTGAGATCACAGTAGTAGTCATCATCACCAACATCAAGAAAAGGATTACAGGGGAACATATAGATAACTGCACAGCGAAGATCACGAGGAACAGGAGAGGCATCATAGCTAGTTTATTGGGATCTTAGGCACAAACATTAATTAGCTGCTAATCATGTGATCCAGATCGATCGATCGAGAGCTATATACCACCTGCCGTTGGAACAGATGATTGTGTGTTTGTAGTAGCCAATCGCTAGCAAATCGATCGGAGTACCTTCATTAGCCAGATCATTGGAGGCACTCTACTACTTGTATATTTATCTATACTAGCAAGAGAATCTACAGTGCTAGTTATATGGTTAAATATTCAAACTAAACATAAGAATGATCTTTGATGGATTCTCCACAAACCACAATGACAACTAGTTACCTTAGTGTTATAACCTTAAATTTCTTTGTTTCATTTTAGCTTTGTCTCCAAAATAAGGTTGCAGATGAATGGAAGCTTTATTCCACACCATAAACTTTTGTAAAAAAAAACATCTTCATTGGAAATAAACCTTTTGTAAAACATCAGTACAATAATTGAAATTTTAATTTTTCTTTGTCATCTAGAATTTTGCTTGTTTAACTCTTCATAACTTTATATGAGCCGCCTATTCAGAAAATATCTTTTGACTTAACACCGAATCAATTGTGAAAAACAGGTGAATGGCCCGGTCGAGGAGAAAAAAAAATTTGTCTCGACTTACTAGTTTCCATGCTCACATTTCTTGGGAGAGAGCGAACCGATGGTAGGGGAATCCCAAATTCTATGAGCCAGGTTAACATTCAAATATAATCAAATTGAGACTGAACTAAAGTTTTGATGGAAATGGTATATGACTTATAACAGCTAAATTCTCAAAATTGAACGTGAGGAAATACTTATTCATGTTCAAACAAGTTATCGGACTTAAGGGAATTCATGAGTTTGAAGAGGTAGAAGAACAAATTTCATCAAACTGAGACTTGATTTTCATGAAGATGACATCTAAAGTTTGTGTCTTCACCACTGAGATATACTATATCATCATGTTGATCAACATTTGAATGAGCAGACTTAGCCATACTAGCTTAAGGCCTCTTAGGATTATAAAACTAATGTTTTAATAAGCCATGCCACATAAAACAATGGTTTAGAAAAAAAAAAAAGGTCATGAGTGAAGTTTTTTTAAACTCCAAATTGCTATAATTTTGACAAAAACATGGTATTACACAATATTCGGGTTTGTTGTATCCAAACATCCGATCAATCTAGTAGCTTAATTTCTCCAATACTCTAGAAGTACTTTGCATCCAAATGGGACCTTATAGCCATTCATACCATTCATTTTTCGACAACATTTCAATCATATTGGAACATCCAAACACACATTTGAAATTTAGAGCTCGATTGTACAAGTACAACTATGCCCACCAAGTTCTCATGTAATTAAACATAGTATAGTTAAGTAACCTGACACATATCACCTCCATGAGTTAACACATGCACTTCCCACACTACATGCAAAACTACCAGCTACATGACCTTAATTAACCAGCTTGAAACTCATAAGAAAAAAAAAAACATGTAAAAAACCCCAACACAAGATCGATTACCAGCCTAATTGAAGACGACGACTCCAATTAAGTTCCAAACCACATAAACCCTAGAACTAATTGAGGAAGGTGAGCTAGTTCAGCTTCATCAGCATCCATCCATGCATGCATGCATGGGGGCCACATGCATGCATCCTCCAGCTGGACCTGGACGGCAACTCACAAGTCACAACACATTCCCGGACGACGACGAGCTGAACCCCGACAAGAACTCCGCCGGCCACCCACTGCCACCGCCGGTGCTGCCGGGCCAGTACGACTGCTCATGGTGCGCCGCGACGGCACCTCCGCCGTTATTGCTGCTGTGCTCCTCCATCTTCACCGCGGCGAGCTGCGCGAGCAGGCCCGAGGCGACGACGCCCCTCGGGAACCCGTCTGCGAGGACGCCGGTGCCGTCGTCGGCGAAATGGTAGCCGTGCAGGCCAGCCTGCTGCAGGAACTGCGGCTGCATCTGGAGCGGGAGGTAGTGGTGGTAGCCCTCCAGCGAGGCCTCCAGCGCCGCGGCGGCCGCAGCTGGCGGGAGGCCGAGGTGGGGCAGCTGCGCCTGCATGCTGGCGATGGCCTCGGCCGCCGCCATGGCCGCGCTCGTGGTGGTGGCGGTGGTGGTAGTGGCCGTGGTGGAGGTGGAGGTGGTGGAAGACGACGAGGTGGCTGCCGACGCGCCCTGGCCGCCGCGGGACGACTTCTTGCTGGAGCGCTTGGTGTTGCGCCTGCACCCGCCGCCGACGGGCACGTTGCGGAGCGCGCGCCGCCGCGGGTCCAGTAGCGGCGGCACGCCTTGCAGAAGTGGCGCGGCTGCGACAGCGAGTAGTTGTTGAAGTAGCAGAACTTGGTGTTGGTGGAGTCGCAGCGCGGGCAGCGGAGCGTGCCGGGCTCCGGGAGCGGCACGCGCGCCAGCCGCGCGCGCTCCGCCATCGACACGAGGGGGCGAGGCTGCGCCGCCCCTCCGTCCCCTGCTCCAGCCGCGGCCTGCACCGAGGTGGACGAGCCGCCTCCCGCCGGAGCGTTTCCCGCCGCCGTGTCAGCGGGACCTCCAGGAAGCGGCGCCAGGCCGGACGGCGGAGGCATGAGGTGGTGGTGGTCGCTGCCACCGCCGCCGCCGAGGAGACACTGGAGTGGTGGCTGCTGCTGCATCTGCATCTGTACGTATGGCGAATCAATTAATAAAGACTGGAATTGAAAGCAAGGTATATCCAAGAACATGCTGCCTAGATAGAATGATGCCCTTCTTTTTTTGTCTCTAAACTCAATCAGGCATGAACAAAGGCAGTAAACAAACTTGCGAATTGCAAATTTGCGATAGATCAATCAACAAGGTTTCAAGTTCAGATTCATCCTCAAGTAAGAAGCAACAAACAGAGACAAAGAAACGAGTTCCTCATGCTTGTGCACACAACAAATATAATTAAAAGTAAGGAAGATCAGAATAATATATATAGGATGAATCAATCAATTACCTGGCCCCAACTAGGAGGGTCTAGGAAGATCGGGAGCGAGGAGAACACCATGATGATCTTGATCGATACGGGTACCGGTGGCGAAGAACTAGTTGCCCTCTTTCAGTGACCGTGACTTTGTGAGGTAGAACGAAAGAGTGTGTGAGGAGATGGAAACCACAACTTTCCTTTTGCTGCCCTGCCCTCAAGTGGTGCCTTTTATAATTTATGTTGCCTTCCTTAGCAGCTAAGAGAGAACGATCGAGCTGGACGGAGCTACACCTGCAGCTAAGAACAGTGCTCCAAGACGGCAAGAGAGACAAGAGGGTGCTGATGAGGATAGCTAGGTAGAGAGAGAGAGCTAGTAGTGGGGATGATGGCTGGATGGATGTGTCATGGGTCATGCAGAGAGAGAGAGTAAAAGGTGATGGCTCAGAAAAGGAGATGGCCATGGCAAACCCTAGGTAGCTAACAGTAGGACAGAGAGAGAATGAAGAGCTCACAATCAGTGTGCACAGTGCAGCTAGGAGAGGGAGAGGAAAGGAGGAGACATGGACGGCGCCACCAGAGAAAGCTAGCGGAGGGAGGAGGGCTCCAGCACGCAATGGAAGAATGGGGATGATGGATCGGAGGCGAGGCGAGATGAAGGCCCCTCTGATGGTGCTGCTGCTGCCCCGTATTTATACACCACCAAAAGCCAAAATAAAGCGAAAGCGAGCTGGTCTGCTCTTGGTGCCTGCCTGCTGCTGAGCAGCTGAGCTTGACGACCCAATTAAGTGTTCGTTCCTCATGGGGCCCACACAGAGCTGGTAGAATATTGTTGTGTTCTTATTTTTTATATTTTCGTGTACGGACGTACTCATCTGCTTAATGGGATTAATTTGGTTATTAACTTATTAGTCATGCAAAGGATAGTGAATTGGGATATATATTGCCGTGTTATACTGATGATCCACCATGGTTTGGCCCGATGCAGACGGTCTCTAGAAGGTCAGCTTGGCATCGTGGATGCTGAGCTCGTCGTGTGAGCAACAGTGCAACACCAACCAACATGGACTCAGTCGCCTCTCTGCAATCTGTCGACTCCAATTGACAAGCTGAGGATAATGCAGTTCGTCGGCAAGGTTCTACGTACGTAAGGTCCTACCACTGCCAATGGTGGTAACGATACCAGAGCCTACGCTGTCGCACCGCATCAGGAGGATCGGCGTCTCAGCTGCTGCAAAGTATCCCGGTCGCCACAAGCGTGGGGAGATGTTGGTGATGCAGCAGATGGGGTTCATTGATGAACAAAGGAACCCTCTATAACGGCAAGGGAGGCCTACTACGGCAAAGATATTCGGCAAGGATCACAATCCCTCACATAAAGAGGCGTTGTGTGAGCTCTTCCGGTATCCGCCGAGGTAAGGGCTGAGACAGTCCCAGGCACCGTCGCGAGCCACCGCGATCCGATTGACGGTGACGACTAGATTGTATCACTAGCGAGTAATAGCTTTTTATCTCTTTCTCATGGGGTGAGCAGATCGATCGTATACTTGTATTCCTGCCTAGTGCGTCATTCGTGGGCGCGTCGGTTGAACTTTCAACATTTCTTGTCTTAATACAAAAGATACGCAAACATTTTGCTTATTCAAAAAAAAAATTTATCCAGTAGTGGCTAAGAGTTAGATAAAAATGGGACCCATATTTTCTCAATATTCATCAATTTCGAAAGGTTTTATATTAGATACCAAATAGAATCTATATATATGTCGGTTCAGCCTAGATTGGGCCGGAACCGACACGTAGATTGGGGAATTGGAGGGAGAGGAGGAGGATGGAGGCGACGGGCGGTGGTGGCGGCGTGGGGCGGCTGGTGGCAGCGCCGGACCGGAAGGGCGGGCGGCGGGGTCATGGGCGCCTTACAAGCGTCTGGCGGGCGGGGCGGGAGTGGCGGGGGCGGGCGGCGGGAGGAGAGGGGGAGGGAGAGTTGGGATAAAATTCTTTATTTGCTTGTTGCCCCGAAGATTATGGACCCCTTACTTATATAGCCCCGCTATTGGGACTTATATCTCAAGCAATCTCTCTAAAGGTTTCCTTATAGATTGGAATACCTTTTACAAGCATGTCCTATTTATTTATTTTCTAATAAGGGTCTCCCTTATAGATGAGATAGCCCCTTGCACACCAAAACACCTAAAGAGATAATCCTAGATACTTTTCCTTCTTTATCCCTGAATTAATTGCCGAAGAATCAGCGGAAGGGAGGGGGGGGGCGGCCGCGCGGAAAGCCCGGGGGGCGCCGCCGGCGCCTTTGGGCGATCGGGCTGTCCTCCCCGGCCCTATTTCCTGGGTCGCGACATCTCCCCCCCTTCTCAGGCCGAGCGGCGTCCCCTCGCTATTTGGATGAAAAGTCCATTAGGTGACACTGGGTGGAGATGCTGCCCTGGAGCGATGAGCTCAACTGTAGCATGAGTCGCCACGGACTGGGTTCCCGAGGATCATGTTCTCCCCGGTTCGTTTGGGATCAAACTCCGGGAGATAGTGAAGGTTGCCGATGTAGCCGTGGTAGATGAAGCGGTGAACTACTGGCCCCTCGATGTGAAGGTTTTCGACGACGTGCCGCCCAAAGGGAGCTCCCTTGGAATGCCCACATCCAGTGTTGATGCACCATGTCGGCGGGAGGGCTCTCCAGAACAAAGAAACGCTCATTGGGTGGAGCGTTGACTAAGAGGGCGCCCGCGATAGTGATTTCGAGCAGGAGGAGTGGCGATAAGTTCAACATCGTCACCGTACATGAAGGAACCAAGGATCGAATAGAGAGGGCGAAAGCTGGTGGACACTCTACGCATCATAGGCGATGTGGACGTTGTCCATCGTGGAGGAACAGCGATCCATGCCGCCGAGGAAGACGACCTCGGGCGGGCGATATTGTGGCGCCATGTACATACCGCCTATGCCGGGATGGCGATTGGTGCGGCGAAGGTGGCTCGTCATGTAGGCGCCCAAGGCAAGGAAGTTGGCCCTTCGAACTCCTCCTCGTGCAAGGCCTCCGGCAGTGAAGCACGGTGGAGAGGAAGCCGGGAGGTAGAATCGGCCGTCGAAGAGCAGGAGGCCGTCCTCAAGGCGTCCCATGCTGGAGCGGCGTCGCGTGGTGACGTCCTAGGGCGATGCGGCAGGTGCCGATCCTCCGTGTGCTGGACGTAGGCTGGGCGAACTTCCGGTGGACGTGTCGTAGAGGTCCAAGCGTCGCGTGCCGTAGCGTTCCCAAGCGAGTCGTGGGGCGTCGGACGCCGCGAAGATGCTTGACTGGCAAAGCGGGACCTAGGCACCCCTGGCCCGAGGGGTGGAGCTGGAAGTGAACGTGCCGGGCGACCCTCGCGGTAGTGCTGACTCGTGGGTCGCGAAGTCCCGTCACACGTCCCGGGCTTGCCCGACCAAGGCATGCCAAGGATGACGTCGACGTCCTCGCCCGGTGGCACACGTGGCGTCGATGTCGGGAATCTTTGGCGTCGGCGTAGTGGCGCGTCGAAGGTGGCGGTGAGGCATGTAGTCATGGCGCCGGTGCGGTGGTGTCGGCCTACGACCGGCCGGGTCCGAGGCCTGCCGTGGTCACGCCAGGGTCGATGTAGTTGTCGCGTTGCTCCCGGGGTCGCACGATGATGTTGACGCCGTGCTCGAGATCATACCGACGAGGTAGAGAGAATGAGCACCACGCACCGGGAGTCGGGGTCCCAGTGAGGACCTTCCGGATCGGTGGCTCCTCTTTGACGCCCGCTAGTGGGCGTTTGTCGTGTCGTCGGTGTAATCGTTGAAGATTGTGATGTCGAAGAGATGCTTGCACTTGTGACCCCATGAGAACGGCTCGTCACAGTTGAAGCAGAGTCCAGCCTTGCGTCGTTCCGTCATCTCCTCTGGTGTCAGCCGTTTGAACGGCCGAGTCGTTGCCGCTGACGCGGGGGGCGCAAGGGGGGCGGCCAGGGAGGCCGAGGGCGCAGGGCCTGCCCTTTGGCGTGGCTTGCCGGTGTTGTAGAGGATGGCGGGCGTCACTCGTACGCCCCGGCAAGAGACATGGCTGCCTCCATGTCCTTGGGGGTAACCTGCATCTCGACGTCCATCTTGAGCGGTTCGCCCAAGCTGCTGTGTAGATGTTGACTGGCTGCTGGTCGCCGAGGTTGCCTGCACGCGCCCGCGTGTGCCGGGAACTGTTCCCGGTGTACTCATCGGCCATTGCCTATCTTCCTTAGTGACGCCCGGCTCCCAAGTGGGATTGCGCCATTTATGGGCGAGCGCCTCGTTGACATATTGAGCAAAGCGTGCCTAATCTGGCCACGGTTTTCTCTGGGACGACCTCATGTACCATTGCTGTGCTCCTCCTATGAGATGATAGGAAGCATACCAGACTTGCTCTATAGCCGGGCGTACCTTGTCCCTTGAAGAATTGTTCCACAAATGGGTTGATCCATGGGAGGGGATCCTCCTTGCCATCGTAGGTTGGGAAAGACGACTTGTGCAGGCGGGGGGGGCGAGAAGGTGTCGGCCCAGGAGGTGGAGGAGGGGCCGGCGCGCGCCCCGATGGCGCGCCTGGCTGGCAGCGGCCTTTGGCCTCAAGTAGCCCTTCATCGGGTTCTCGGATCAGTACTGCTGCGACCGATTGTCTGCTCCTACGCTTACCATCAATCCGCTTCTTGATGAAGTCACGGGCGTTTTGAACATCGCCCTCATCTCGATCACCGGCGTCATGGAGTTGTTGACGGTGTTTGAGCATTCTTTGGATCGTCGCTGAGAGGATAGCGAGCTTATCGTCGAGCTTGTCCATCCCGGTGTTGATCTTGGCGAACTCATCTCCCAAGTTCTTGTCGGAGTTTCTTGGATTCAAGGCCCATGGTGGTGGGTGGATCATAGTGGTCTCTGCTTTGACGGTCACTAACGACATATTTTTCCGTCAACTTACTACCATAAAGGGAGTAAAACTATACCTTTTATACTCATATACATTTATTACTAACATATTTCCACTTGTAGTGTTCGAAATGTATTTTTGTAGTATTTATAATAAATACAGGTGGAAATACGTCCAAAGTACGTCATCACGGAAAGCATTCTCAAGACTATCAAGCCGGGGTGGAAATGGACCGAAAACGACGAATTGGACCAAGCCAAGCCCACAACACAACTTTCGAGGGCCCAACCAAGGCAAAGACGCCAAGGCTCGGATTGGGGCCGAGCCCAAAGGGGTTGGCGCACCCAAAGGTGCGGCCGCACCCTCCCGGGGCGGTTCGAGCCCGACCGCCGAGGCGGCACATTAAGTGACACGGAGGGGTGCGGTGGTGGGCCCTGGTTCCTTGTACAGGACGTGTCATTAGGGTCGGTTTAGGGGTAGTTAGGTCATTTAGCTCACTCTCTCTTGTGTATAAATACCTCCTCCCTCTCCCTCATTCCACACACCACACTTGGAGTCACCACACCAAACACACTCACACTCTCTACCTCACTCTCCACCACCATCTTCTTCTTCTTCTTCTTCTTACTTGGCTAGAATTGGAGTAGAAGAGCTACAAGAAGGAGGACTTGTAATCTTGGAGCAAAGTGAGCTTGGTAATATATATCTTCCATGGATCTTTCTCCATTGTGCAAGTTCTATTTCTATGATCATGGTCTAACTTATGAATTAGAGTATAGTCTTGTTCATGTTATAGTGTTGGTATATGGACTAGCATATAGTTTACATATCATAATCTTGACATGTTCATATTTGTTCTTCATCGATCATCGTATGCATAACATGATTATAGATGGGATAACGGTTCGTCGTTCTTTCGGGTTTGCTCTTGTCTTAGTCCGTCCATCCGTAGGGTGGGGATCCCGGGGACAAGAGTAGTGCTCTACAGTACAGCGGGCATGGTGCCCGGGTATTACGACACCGAATATGAGAGCATGCCACGGTCGTGAGGGTAGGGCGGCGGGGGGTTATGGCAGCCACTGTCCGTCCCTTGTAATCCCTCCACGTTCGCATGTGATGTAGGAGTTCGTAAATGCTTTCCATTGGGCGGATGGTACCGGAAGTCTCCCTGTTATCCTAGACATAACCATGCTTATATCGTGTTAGCATATGATCCTAACTATTCATTGTAAGACCATGACTAGAATACATTAGATTACTCCATAGGACATTCATTTTATTCTTTATCTATTTTTCTTTATCCTTTCTGGTGGATTCCAATGTGTGTGTCGCACTATCTATAAACCGTATTGCTTACCCCCTGTTATGATCAAGTTGGTCTTAGCGTGTACAAATTTCATCATCCGGATGCCATGCTACTACTTATACAACATGCCTTCCTTTGGGAAAATATAAATAACCGATACCTCGAATACTTAGGGTGAAATGCTACAATGATAGATGCTACAATGATGAAATATCAACTATAGCAAGATCTATCACCGTTGATTGAAATATCAACTGGTTCCATAGTGATATCAAGATCTATCATCGAGTTGGGTTGATTGATTGCGCTAAGAAACGTCAACAGCCTGGGGGGTGAGGGTGATTGGGGATTGGAGGGAGAGGAGAGGATGGAGGGGATAAAATGGCGGCGTGGCGGCTTGTTGCGCCCGGAAATTCTTGGCCTTGAGTAGGGAGGAGACCTTAGTTATAAAATTCTTTATTTGCTTGTTGCCCCGAAAATTACAGACCCCTTACTTATATAGCCCGCTATTGGGACTTGTATCTCAAGCAATCTCTCTAAAGGTTTCCTTATAGATTGGAATACCTTTTACAAGCATGTCCTATTTATTTATTTCCTAATAAGGGTCTTCCTTATAGATGAGATAGCCCCCTTGCACACCAAAACACCTAAAGATAATCCTCGATATTTTCCTCCTTTATCCCCAATTAATTGCCGAAGAATCCGCGGAAGGGAGGGGACGGCTGTAGACGCTGAGCCTGGGGGCGGCGCCGAGCGCCCCTTGGGCTAGTCGGGCCTGTCCTCACAGGGCCCTATTTCGTGGTCGTGACAATATATGAATCCAAACATTCAAATATGCATACCGTATCCAAATGTGAATACTCAAAATTGACTTTTTTTTCATACATATCCCTACGGATCTAACAAAGGAACAACTACCTATATTCGGTATTCGTAATACCTATATTCGGTATTAAGCGAGAAAAGAGTGTTACAAACCATGGTCGATCCGGTAACACGACGATTACGGGATCACCGCCCCTACTTCTCTTTGGATCTTACAATAGCGATTACATTGAAACGGACCTTCAACAAGAATGAAATAAAGAGAGATCAAGCCCTAATAGCATGCCGTCTCTTCCTCAATCCCTGCCATGTTGAGATCCATGGCGGAGAGATCTAACCCACCTGCTAGCAGGGCCTCGAAACAACTCCTCTTTCTTTCAGTCATCTTGCCCCCAAACGCAACCACAAATTTCTCGCTCAATTTGTGAATCCATGGCATCATCCTCGACCTTCTCGCCAAGCTTACGAGCGGCACCTTCTATGCTTGAACCATTGCATTGGGGCACACGGTTTAGCCGCAATGCCCACTCCTCCGTAGAGAATGGTCCGACACCGGCGTGCGGGAGCGGCGTAGCTGGGCCCGATTTTTAATCGGGAGTGTTGAGGCCGACGATATATCCCTGCCTCTAGCTCCTCTGGGACCGGCCGTTTTCATGCGCTCATCGCCATCGTCGTCGGAGGAGGGCAAAGCACGACGCATTGTTGATGTCTTCGCCGTCGGGCGTCGGAGGAAGCAGACGGACGCCGCCGCCGGGCGCATCGAACGGCTTCGGCGCTGCCCGACAAACCCGAGTGACCAAGGGGTGCGGGCTAGAAAGCACCGTCGGCTCCGACACAACTTGATCCACGGCGGCAATAGCTTGAGTCCGCGATCCCCGCAGCGTCGAGGCCCACAACAGGGGCAGAGCTTTATGTTATGAGTTATGGGAGTTGTGGGTGCCTGTGCACCCACAAAAATTCAAAAATTAGTGTCGAAATAAATTTTCACCATGGTTTTGGATTAAATTTTTAAATCTACAAGAGCAAGACACCCCCTCTAATTTGCTCTAGCTTAGCCCCTGCCCACAACAATGGTGCGGCAAAGAGACTTGAAGCGGCAAGCAGAGGCAAAGCCGCTTCCTCAAGCATGGGATCTAGGGTGGAACGGGCTACCCGATAGGTGGAGGAGGGGCCAATTGCCAAGGTCTGCCAACTCTAGAGAAGCGTGAGGAGCGGGCAAGACGACCGGCTCCTGAGTGGACCACAACGGCACCGCAGGCGGTGGCACAAGCAGCCTCTTTTTGAGCGGCGGGAACTTAGTGTAGCTAAGTTGGCCGCGGGACGTAACGTCGAAAGCAGCTTGTTGTCCATAGCCGACCGCGGGAACGCCATCGAGTGTCGTCCCGGCGCGGCCGGTGGTATTACCTCGACCGTGCCCATTACCTCCACAAGAAAGGCACTTAAGCGGATCGCGATGAGCAAAGAACCTTGTGGTCTCGCGTGAAGGCACCAGAAGTTCCACGGAAACAAGCCATGGTCGTGGGGCTGCGCGCATCGAAGGCCCGAACCTCCACCACCTTGGGCCGCCCGCCTCGTAAAGTCGGCTCGACGGTGACCCTCAGCTGGTGTCTCGCCCAAGGCCCCAGCGAGAACGTGATTCCGAGGCAGACGCGGTGGAAGGGACCTTCTGCCCAGCCCGCGGCGCCCGGGGCGATGCACGGCGGCGAGGGCCTGGGAGACGGGTAGGAACCCTCTCCATTGAGCCCCAGGGGGTGGGGCCGGGGGCGCCGCGGAGGCGCCTTCTTGCGCCCGCCGGGCGTCGGCGAGGCGCCTATGGGCGTATTCTTTGGACGGCCGGCCACAGATGCCGAGGCGGAGGGTTTATACGGGGCCGGGACCGGGAGCAACACCCCCGCTCCACGAGTATCAGATCTGGTTTCACTCCGCTGAGAGCAAGCGAGGCTAGTAATAGATGGAAAGAGTTTTTACTGCCATACATACTATTTTTAGACTGTGTACTTTCATGAGATTATTTCAGTTTTGTTAAGTCAAGTTATCGTAAGCTTGACCAAGATTTTGAAAAAAAAAAAAAAAGTGATCTCAAAATAGACACCTCTTTAATAAGATGCCTCTTCAAATAGACACCTCTTTAATAAGATGCCTCTCTAAATAGATATACCTCTTCAGAAGCGATCTTACCAAGATTAGAGTAGAAATTATTCGTCTAAAGGTACATGTGTTCTTTAGCACAGACGGTGGAAAGAATGGTGTTGTTGTCCTTTCGTGGCAAGATACACTCTTTCACCACGTTTCACCACGCCGCGTATTTCACCTTATCAACCATCACATCAATGAAAAAGAAAAGTTCTACAAATTCGATTATTCTATTTACATTTCATACTTTTACAAGAGCTATAGATTAAGAGAACTAGTCCAATGACTGAAGCTGCATACTCCCTCCGTCCCCTTTGTACATGTCACTGGGGGAAGTGTGCCTGTGAGGGCAGCTTGTTTCCGGCGGCGCCCATTACGGGACAGAGGAGTATATGCTAATAAACTTAAGAGAAATTCATGTTTTAAAATTAGAAGAATCACAGTAATAATACTTTGCTTTTTTTCTTTGCACAGTTTCCCGGCCCATTTGGATACTTTCTAACTAATGACGAAGTTTAGTTTGTAAATAGCTTTATACTTCCTCTCACCTATGACTAGTTTGAATTTGGCCCATGTATGTGTTGATATGACATTTTAAGGATTTAGTGGCACAATTGTGTTGACGGTGCGTTAGACCAGCATATATAAAGCTTGTAGAGTCGTCATATATGTATATATACTAGGATCATGTCCGTGCGTTGCTTTACGGGTGTTATACTGCCGCTTGACACTTCCGTTCAACAAGATTACATGCTTCCAATAAGATTACATACTTGTACTCATAATAGTTGTGTGAGAAAAGAAGAGAACAATATACTATAGTTGTAGGCCTTAGAGTTTATATTTCCTATGCTTTACAATTTTAAGCTACCTTTGTTAGCTTTGTTTCTCAACGGTTTAGATCATTATACTTTGTATGAGAGAAATACTTTCTTCAACACGAGAGTTGGCTTGATCCCCATAATTCTCATCCTTTTAAAATGGGACGGTGCATATTCCATAAATATTATAGACATGTCGAACTAATTGCATGCCAACTATAATTCTTTCTTGAAGCAAGAAACCTGAATAAAATTTTGTTTGTTCAAATTCAAATATCATGAATAACAAAATATTTACATATTAGTGATTCATAAATAATACTTTTTGATTTTAGAATGTGTGCATAGTATGGATACAAATTGTAGGTAGGTAGTGAATAAGGGCATGTGAAACATCGGGGGATGCAGTTAGGTACATTCATCAAAGCTCACGATTGCTAATACAACGCTCTCTCATTCTTGCTCGGCATCAAGGTCCGCCTGTTTAAGGTGGAATGTATGCCCCAAAGCTTTTCAATTTTCTTGTTAGCGGCATTGAATTTTTAATAGAACCAAATCGAATCCATGGAGATTTGTTTAGTTTTTTTTTCCTTCAGTTTTCTTCGATGGTCTAATCATATTCCTTGCGTTCACTTGTGTCTATCCATTCTAATCTATCGTGTACTAAATATTTTTATTCCTACAATAGAATTTTTTCTCATCCTTTCTTTTAGATTCGATCATATTCATTTTAAGTTTTTTTTTTTTTTCTTCTAAAATACGGTCGGAGTTCTTCATCATGCACACATATATTTTTTCATTGCATGCAGTCATGCAAATCTAGTGGGATAAAAATAGTAGTTTTTTTTCTTTTCTTAGCATGCAAACTACCGGGGTTGTCCTAGCCAAGTTTGTGGGGAGCTGCCGGGCAGAGCGAAGACGGGTCGCCCCCCCGGTAGAGTCTCGTGTTTCGTTCTTTTTAGTAGTAGGATATAAAAAAAACAACCGCCAATTACAATTTTATTTAACGCGAGGATTAGAATGAAAGTCGGTTGGTGGAATATTGATTCATTCGGTGTGCAAGGTGGAACGATCTGACACCACTACCCCACCCACACGCTAACCCATCCAGTGTGTGTGAGCCATGTGTTTAGTCTCTGGAATTTCAAAGAAGAAGAAAACAAGAAAGAAAAAGCGGCATGTATATAAGGCAGTATGACTCTGATTTTTTCGTACCTAAGATAAGATATACTGCGACATGAAACTTAACTATACATGCAAGTGTAATTAGACGCTAATTTGCAAGTTGAGTTGTTTGTCTGGAACGTCATACCCATGTAAAGTATATTCGACTAACTAGATTTCGAATCTTAAAGAGAACACTAGATTTCGAACCTTATACCGATCGATCGATTTGTTTCACCCGTAGGGGAGGAAAAAAAAAAGGACAGAACAGGACAGGACAAAGGGAGCGAAGAGTCCTCCACTTGGATCGATCTACAGCCCCTGTGTGTCCAATCAGCAAGGATGAATGCACACATGCATGCATCCTACTGAATACGAGTATTGTGTTGAAAGAAAAACAGGCGGAGAAGAAAGGTTCAAGCCCAAATTCCATTGATCCTTTTTGTACGTATATATACACCATGCTACATCAATGTTATGGAGGTTTTATGTAAGCCTTAAAACCAGCCATAAGAGAGCATAGAGGTTACAAGGAGGAATACATAAAGATGAGATTAATATGTATTTGTAACACTCCCCCTTAATCGAATCCTTTCTTGAGATCAATGAATGTTCTGAATCTTCCAAAAACCCTGTGGGAAAAAAAGGAAGAAATATGTATGGATACGCTACTAAAAACTCCTTTAAAACCCAGTGGGAAAAATAAGAAGAAAGAATAGCATTTATGATTATTGCCTCATTGTAAACTATTACGAGAAAACCTTTTGAGGAGAAAACTCAATATAGTTTAGAGGGCAATGATGTCTTTGATATTCCTTCTAAAAACCCCATTGGGGAAAAAATGAGGAATATGACATATACTTATATTATTATCGTCTCGTTAAAAACTTTCATTGAGAAAACTTGAGAGGAAAACTCATGAAAGAAAAGAGTGCGATATGATGTGTTTAGATAGAGCAATATCTAGGAGATTTTCTCCCCTAAACCTTGCAAATCTCTAAGTCGAGCATACCAATTCCTTTAACACATTTTACAAATGAGGAGGAAGGTAGTAGGGACTTAGTGAATAAATCGCCGAGGTTATCACATGATATGGTTTGCAAGATATTGATTTCTCCCTCTAGTTGCAATTCATGAGGATAGAACAATTTAGGAGAAATATGCTTGGTAATATTGATTTTGATATATCCTTAGCCGCATTATCTTCATAGATAATGGTTGGTGAATCGATGATATCAATACCACAAGATCTGTTGTATGTGGTTGATCATTCTCAAGGGCCAAGCCATACACATTCACGTGAAGCCTCATATAGTGCAACTATCTCAGGAATGATTTGTGGATGTAGTCACCAAAGTTTGTTTGGAAGACTTCCACGAGATGGTTGTTCCATTGTGTAGAAACAAAGCTTTGTTTTGTGATCCGCCATTGTGGGGATCGGATAAGTAGTAGCGTCACAAGATATCCAATCAATTCGAATTTGGGCCTCTTTTGAAAAATAGTCCAAGATCCCTTGTGCCATTAACATATCTAAGGATTTGTTTCACTCCTCGTCCAATGTCTTCTAGTAGGAGTTTTGAGCTATACCTAGCTAGCAAATTCACCGCGTGAATGCAATGTCGGGCCTAGTGCTATTTGCCGGATACATAAGTGCTCGATGGCACTAAGGTATGGGACATTGGGTCCTAGAATTTCCTCCCCCTCATCTTGAGGTCTGAATGGATCAGTCTTCATTTCTAAAGACCGAACAACCATGGGGGTTTTGATGGGATATGCTTTGTCCATATTGAATTTTTCCAATACTTTCCGGGCATAGGCTGATTGATGCAAAAGGTTCAGTTCAAAGATGCTCAAGTCGTAGGCCTAAGCAAAATTTGGTTTTACCCAAATCTTTCAACTCGAACTTCGTCTTTAGATGTTTGCATGCCTCATCAATATCTTGTTGGTTGCCAATAATATAAATCATCAACATACACAGATATAATGCAAAATCCCGTTTGGGATCTTTTGATGAAGACACATGGACAATCATCCTTGTTAGCGTATCCCTTCCATAGAAGATATTCGCTAAGTCGGTTGTACCACATCCTTCCCGACGCTTTTAAGCCATAGAGTGACTTTTTGAAGCTTTACACAATACATGTTGCGACTTGCGTTTTGATTCGGTATAGAGATTCCATCAGGAACCTTCATATATATGTCCGAATCTAGTGACCCATAAAGATATGCAGTCACTACGTCCATCAACTGCATAGATAGACGAGTTTGTACGGCCAGAGATATAAGATATTGGAATGTTATTCCATTCATCACTGCAGAATATGTTTCATTGAAATCAATGTCGGGTCTCTGCGTGAACCCTTGTGCTACAAGCCTCGCCTTGTATCTCACCACCTCATTGTTCTCGTTCCGCTTCCGGATGAAAACCCATTTGAATCCCAATGGGGAAAAACTTTGGGAGGTGTAGGTATTGCTTGAGAGAATACCTTCCTTTTTGAAAGCGAAGCAATTTACGCTTGGATTGCCTCTTTCCATTGATTCGGTCCGGCGCGATTTGCACTCCGCCATGGTCTTAGGATCCGGATCGTTTTGGATGAGTTCAGCAATCATCACGCAGAAATCGATGTCGACAACCGTAGTCTTTTCGGTCATATGATTCTCCGGTTCGAGATAATTGATGGAAATTTCTTGTACCCTTTTAAATGCATCGTCATTTCCCAAAATGGTTGCATCGGGGTATTACGATGTCCCAACATCGCGAATTGAGTGCACCGTTGATGTGGGATGTGAAGGTTGAACCTCCACGGGGTGTTTCTCAACATGAGTTTGAGTTGCATTTCTTGTTTTGGAAGATTTTGCCTTCCTTTTCTTTTGCTTGCTAGAAGCTGCATCCATGGAAATTGTTGTACATCTCCCTCTTACAAGGGGCTGAGTAGTTTTATTTGGTACCTCTCTACAAGCAGGCACATTCCTTGCAGGATTATAGGATTTCATAACACCCTTATAATCGGTAAATGCATCGGGCGTGTTATTTGCAATGTGTTGCAAATTGATTATTTTCGAACTTGGAGTTCGGGACGAAATACGTGGATCATTGTTGGAGATGGCTATGGCATCCCAACTAATTTCTTGGCATTGTTTATGTGGTATATTGTCCCCCCCAATGCCGGAAGTGATCTTCGTCGAAGATACAATCAGCGATCGGGTCGTAAATAGATCCCCCCGTAAGAGGTTCTAAATATTTTATGATAGAGCGGTGATTTATATCCCACATAGATTCCCAATTTTCTGTGGGGGCCATCATTGTACGCCGCGGTGGTGAGATCAGCACGTATGTAGTGCAACCGAATTTTTCGCAGATGGGAAATACTTGGAGGATTTCCACGTACTAGTTGCAACGGGGAGGTTGAATGATATGCGTTGGACGCTTAATTGAATTAAGTCGGCCAGCGTGTAAAACTGCATGACCCCAACATGATGTTGGGAGATTGCTATTCAGAAAAAGTGGTCTTGCAATAAGTTTTATTCTCTTGATGAGAGATTACGCCAACCCATTCTCGAAGTGTGGACATATGGGACATATGGGCCATACAATAGTCATTGAAGGCACGAGAGGAAAATTCAGCGGCATTATCCATTCAATTGATTTGGATTTGATGTTCAGGATATTGCGCTTTTAGTTTGATAACTTGAGCGATAATTTTAGCAAATGCATGGTTTCGTGTGGAGAGAAGGCACACATGAGACCATCGTGTGGATGCGCGTCTATTAAAACCATGAAATATCTGAACGGTCCGCACAATGGTTGGATAGGTCCACATATGTCTCCTTGAATGCGTTCAAGATACTTGAGTGGTTCAGCTTGAATTTTGAGGTAAGAGGGTCTCAAAATTAATTTTCCAAATGGCACATGCAGTGCACATATAATCTGAGGATTGAGAAAATTTTGCATTACGTAAATTGTGACCAACAGAATTAGTCATAATTTTCCTCATCATCCCTATGCCATGGTGACCAAGGCGATCATGCCAAGTTAGGAATGCATTGACATTACGGAAAATTACTTTATACTAAACATGTTGTGCGGGTTTGAGATAAGTATAGTACAATCCAAAGCGAGTGAGGGAACTTTTTCAAGTATTTGTTTGCCATATCGATTGTTTTTTTTTTTTTTTTTTTGTAATGAGAAGGAACTCCTCATTGTTGTCATCGTAAGTTTCAATATGAAACCCATTTTTCCGGATATCTCTATAACTCGGTAAGGTACGAGTTGAATCGGGATACAAGAGTGCATCCTCAATTACCAACATAGTACCCATAGGGAGCGTAATAGCGGCTCGTCCGAGCCTACTATTACTGCATCAAGGCCCTGCGATTGTTAAAACATTTCTTGTATTCTTTGTGAGAGTTTGGAAATATTTTATCTCCCTCGAGTATAGAGTTAGTGGTATCGCTATCCACTAGGCACATTTCCTCCTCCATCGGATTAACTCCCCGCACAATCTTGATCAGCGGGGGTTGGAGCAACGTGACTGATGACGTGTTGAAAGAAAAGTGCAAGTAGTAGAGAAAGACAAGCGGAGAAGGATGGTTCAAGCCCAAATTCAGTGATCCTTTGTGCGTTATATATATATACACCATGCTACATCAATGTTATGAAGGTTTTATGTAAGCCTTAAAACCAAAGCCATAAAGAGCATAGAGGTTACAAGGAGGAATAAACGAAGAATACATAAAGATGAGATTAATATGTATTTGTAATATATTGATCGATAAATCATGTGCAGCTGCCAGCTCGTCGGTCGGTCGGATGCCGCTAATACACACTTGGGAAAACTGACGACGCAGGACGACGCGCGGTTTTGCATATCCAGGTAGCGACTGGAAGGCATGTGTGTGTGTTTGTTTTGTGGAATCCGTCGGTCACCACGGACATCCGAGGCGTGCTCTGCTCCCTCGCACTACAAAGAAGCCAACCGCGGACGGCTCGGCACGACGCAACAGACCCCTCTTTGTTTTTTTTTTTTCTGGCAATGGCGAGGAACTAAAAGAAAGATTCATTTTTCCCCTTGTTCAGGCGAAGCATGGCATTGAGAAGAAAGTAAAACGACCGCAAACAAACAAGAAAACTCAAGCCGAGGTGTCGGCATCACATGACAGATATTCCGTCTCCCCTACCCAACCTACCCGGGTGCGTCAGCAAGCACTCGCAACGCCGGCCGGCCGGCGGGCCGGAGTGCGTCTGGGACGAGGCGTCCAGTCACCGAAGCAGCCATAGCAACGTGTATCTTGGCGCTGAAGACTACTCCCAGTCTCCCTGCCTTGGCCCTCCCGTACAAAAACAAAAAGGCCAGCGCAGCCAAAATCTACTAGGCGCGGTCAAAGATCGGCGAGAGACCGACGAGATTCCCAGTGACGCGAACCCCGAGGAGAAGAGGGTGCTTTTGCACGGGTGCCGGGGCTAATCCGGCTAACCATATGGTCATTGCCGGTCACGCATGCTTCGAGGCCAAGGAAGACCGACCGACCTCCGATCAGAGCACGTTAGGCTAAGCTCCTGCTACCGTGCCAAGCAAGACGACAAAGAACACCGAAATATCTAAGGAAAAATAAAAGAAAAACAAGCTAGACTAGAAATACGAGAACAAAAAAAACAAAATACGCGGCAGAAATACGCACAAGCAAATACCGAACCAGAATAACACCGTAGTACTTGCCACGATAACATTGTTCACCAACCAACCAACCAACCATCACGAGGTCCAAAAATTACCCACCACATAATAGTTCCAACCGACACATAAAACTAAGAATAAACGCGGACACGCCGCGACGAAAACGACTGTAGATAACTCGCACCACCACCCGAGGAGGCGCTGCTGCCGCGAAGACGACCGACCGACACTGCCAACCCACCGCTTAGTCGACCTCCTCGATCTTGGGTCCGGGTCCACCGCTCCCCGCTGGCGCGTCCTCGTCCATGCCTCCAGCGCCGCCCATGTCTGCTCCGGCGCCCTGGTACATCTTGGCGATGATGGGGTTGCACAGCGACTCGAGCTCCTTCATCTTGTCCTCGAACTCGTCCGCCTCGGCCAGCTGGTTGGCGTCCAGCCACGAGATGGCCGCGTCGATGGCGTCCTCGATCTTCTTCTTGTCGTCGCCCGCCAGCTTGGACGCGATCTTCTCGTCCTTGATGGTGTTGCGCATGTTGTAGGCGTAGTTCTCCAGAGAGTTCTTGGCCTCCACCTTCTTCTTGTGCTCCTCGTCCTCCGACTTGTACTTCTCCGCGTCCTGCACCATCTTCTCGATCTCCTCCTTGGACAGCCGGCCCTTGTCGTTGGTGATGGTGATCTTGTTCTTCTGGCCCGTCGTCTTGTCCTCGGCAGAGACGTTCAGGATGCCGTTGGCGTCGATGTCGAAGCAAACCGTGATCTGGGGCACGCCGCGGGGGGCAGGGGGGATGCCGGAGAGCTCGAACTTGCCCAGCAGGTTGTTGTCGCGGGTCCTCGTCCTCTCACCCTCGTACACCTGGATCAGCACGCCGGGCTGGTTGTCTGAGTAGGTGGAGAAGACCTGCTCCTTCTTGGTGGGGATGGTGGTGTTCCTCGGGATCAGCACGGTCATCACTCCTCCAGCAGTCTCCAGACCGAGGGAGAGAGGGGTCACGTCCAGCAGAAGCAGGTCCTGCACCTTCTCGTTGCCCTCACCGCTCAGGATGGCGGCCTGGACAGCGGCACCGTAGGCCACGGCCTCGTCGGGGTTGATGTTCTTGCACAGCTCCTTGCCGTTGAAGAAGTCCTGGAGCAGCTGCTGCACCCGGGGGATACGGGTGGAGCCACCAACAAGGACAACATCGTGCACGGTGCTCTTGTCCATCTTGGCATCCCTCAGGCACTTCTCCACTGGCTCCATGCACTTCCTGAACAGGTCCATGTTGAGCTCCTCAAACCTGGCACGGGTGATGGTGGAGTAGAAGTCGATGCCCTCATACAGAGAGTCAATCTCAATGGTGGTCTGAGCAGTGGAAGACAGGGTCCTCTTCGCCCTCTCACAAGCAGTCCTCAGCCTCCTCAGAGCCCTCGGGTTGCCAGTGATATCCTTCTTGTTCTTCCTCTTGAACTCCTGGACGAAGTGGTTCACCATCCTGTTGTCAAAGTCCTCACCACCAAGATGGGTGTCACCAGCTGTGGCCTTGACCTCAAAGATGCCTTCCTCAATGGTGAGGAGGGAGACATCGAAGGTACCGCCTCCAAGATCAAAGATGAGGACATTCTTCTCGCCGACGCTGGTGGCCTTCTTGTCAAGACCATAAGCAATAGCAGCAGCTGTGGGCTCATTGATGATACGCAGCACGTTGAGGCCAGCAATCACCCCAGCATCCTTTGTGGCCTGCCTCTGGGAGTCGTTGAAGTAGGCAGGGACTGTGACAACAGCATTCTTGATCGTGCTGCCAAGGTAAGCTTCAGCAATCTCACGCATCTTGATGAGAACCATAGAGGAGATCTCCTCAGCTGCAAACTGCTTCTCCTCACCCTTGTGCTGGACAACAATCATTGGCTTCTCACCAGGCCCAGAAATGACCTTGAAGGGCCACAGCTTGATATCACTCTGGACAGAGGCATCAGAGAACCTCCTGCCGATGAGACGCTTGGCATCTGCATATGAAAGCAATCATGTCAGAAATGCATTTCAATACCATAACAGCTTGAGTTGTAACAGAAATTATCATTGATTATCATTAAAACTTTGATCAATCATCAAGTGACATATAGTAATACAACTGCAGCATACTTAAAACTAATTTGATCAATCATCAAGTGAAATATAGTAATACAACTGCAGCATATACTCAAAACTAATAAGGAATTCACATCAACTTTCAGTCAAGACACCACTAGCATAAAGGACAACCAGTTTATTCAGACTGAAATAACATTCAGAACATATAGTAACTGGAAGTATCATCATCTAATCTAAGGAAAAATAAACTATCAGTTCAGTCATGATCATCTAATCTAATCTAAGGAAAAATAAACTATCAGTTTTCAGTCATGATCATAAGCACAATCAGGACATGTAAACGGGCATATAGTAACTGAAAGCTCATAAATGAGCAACCAGTGTCGCAAGATCCGTTCCCCCTTGTTTTCTGCCATGTTTCGAGACACACAATCACAAAAGATGACTGCAAGTCAGATACCAAATGGCATTGACTGCAACAATTTACACTAAAAAAAACATACTCTGATTGCAATAAAACCTAAATTTGCAGTGCAATCTCAGCCTAAAGATGGTGATTTTTGTTGTAATAATCACAGTGATTCAGGAAATGGGAATTCTTGCATCACGGATTGCATCACGGATTTTTGTTGTAATAACTATTTAGACTTGAGTGCGGACTTACAAGATTCTATAAAAATTGGCAAAAGTTTACAGTAAAAATGAAATGTTAAGAGAGATCAGATGGTAGTGCATGATTTTTATCATCACAATGAATGCAGATATTTTCTATGTTATGATATCATCACTTCTCCCATTAAAATTGAACTTGCAGTGCAAAGGTAACTCAGGTAAACCTCAAACAGACACGATTAAAATTTCAAAGCAACAAATAGCAGTTCAACATTTTAAAAAGCTTACTATCAAAATGATACTTGATGTGCAGAAGGGCCAGCAACCAACAATAATTAGCTAGAGTATACTATATAAAAGCAACAAATAACAGCACAGCATTTTTAAAAGCTTACAATCAAAATGATGCTTGATGTACAGAAGGGCCAACTACCAACAATAATAGCTAGAGTACAATATAAATAAACTAGGGGCAATATTTTCTAGTAAAAGCAATAGACTACAGTAATGGGAGATCAGATGGTGATGCATGATGTTGCCATCATAAAGAATGCAGATATCTCGTGTGGATATAATCTCATCACTTCTCCCATTACTTAACCCAAAAGGAAACTAAACAACAGACCCAAATGCCTGCACCAAATTTTTTAAAAAAAACTGAACTCTTGAACTGCAGTTTCAGATTGAAAACCACAAAAGCTATTCTAAAATAGCTTTCCATCATTTGTATCAGTGGAATAAAGCGCTTGGGGTATTGTATCATCATTAATCTGCCAGCTCAAGAGTTGACAAATAGTGCTCCATAACCAAACAATCAGAATTTTTTTGTACTGAGTATGTGCCTAAAAACTAACAGATCTAACACACAACAGACCAAAAAACATATTTCATGGATCTACGAAAACAACACGTATACAATTCCATGTCAAGCAATAAAACAATAATATGTAGTCAGGCTACAGTCTCGCAAACTAGCTGATCTCGGTCCTAAGACCAGATCGGACATACAGAGACAGATCTGAGTCCAGCAAGAGTAAAAATAAATAAACAACTACTACTACCAGCGACAATCACTTTCAGATCCAACTGATCCATACAAAAACAAAGCTAAACTAGAGCGGATCTGAGCAACTCTGTACGACAGGAACTCAATAGACAAACCAAATAAGCACTACCGTAGATCCAGCTAAGCCGCGCTACATCGGCCTGACAACACGGCAAACAAAACAGATCTGAGCTGGTACAGGGGTAAGTAGAGCAGAGAACGAGGGGTGTGCTCACCAAAGACGGTGTTGATGGGGTTCATGGCGACCTGATTCTTCGCCGCATCTCCGATGAGGCGCTCGGAGTCGGTGAAGGCGACGTACGAGGGGGTGGTGCGGTTCCCCTGGTCGTTGGCGATGATCTCGACGCGGTCATGCTGCCACACGCCGACGCACGAGTAGGTCGTGCCGAGGTCGATGCCGATCGCCGGCCCGTCGCCCTTGCCGGCCATCTCTTCTCGCTCGCTCTCTCTCAGCGGTCGAGGAACGGGAGAGGGGATTGGCGGCGGCGGCTGGGGGTGGGGAGTTGCAGGGGGACTAGGGTTTCGAGAGGGAGAGGGACGGACGCGGGGAGGCGACGTTTTATAGGGCGGAAAGGGCGCGTCAGCGCGTGGGCTCTGGGGTTCTAGAATGTTCCGGGGGCGCGGCGTGGGGACATCTGAGCCGTTGAGATGCGATCGTGCGGCTCAGGACGCGTGGCCGCAGTCCTTTCCGCGGGCGCCTTTCGGTTTAGAGCTGGTTCAAACGGCTCTTTTTTCCTTTCTGGGTTGCTTTCACGTGAGTAAAGGCATCTTTGACAACGGGATGGGCTGTGATCAGATCTCAGCCCAAGTCACATACCATAAGTGGGCTTGGAGGCCCAGTTAGAACCGGCCTGCTTAGATAGAACCTTCCCTTATAAAGGCGAACAAACACCATACCATTACCAGTTTTTTTAAAAAAAAACAGTTTTTGTTCGTCGTTTAGCATAGCTCTGAGGTTAATTGAGTCATGGAGCTCAAGATCTGCCCAACAAAATCTCTTGGAAAAGTTGCAATTGAGACCAACCAAAAAGTGTGATATTATTTTTTAAAAAAAGTTACGTGAGATCTTGAGCAACAAAAATAGTTTGACTATCATTCATAAAAGTTTGATAATATGATGTTCCAATTCATTCACAGCCATAAAAGTTTTATGCTATCTTTAAAATAAATGTTCCAATTCATTCATAAAATGTGCTTATATATGTAGTTGATTGGGGCCATGACCTTACATACTTCGAGTCAGTACTAAACTAGAAGTTGTAGAAAATGTTGTTCCAACCACAAAATCGAGCTTAAGTTCACATGGAGATACATAAGGGGTGCGGGCTACAACAAGTATCGCTCAACACACAACCGCCTATGTAACCATTGAGCAATCAAGGATCATTTTCACTAACCGGCCATGGTCACAAATATAGCTTTGCTTCCTCACAAGTCTTCACAGTGGCAATATGCTCGTGAGAGTCAGCCCACACCAAGGTGACAACAAAATGGTTGCCATGACCAACATAGGCTACAAATGTACTTTTTTATGTTCATCATGATCTCTTCCACTCTCTTTGCCATTTGTGGTTGCTCGTTGTCCCTAATGAAAGACACCACTCTCGTTCTCACCGTGCTACTAGACCTAAGGCCTTCTTCCATACCTAGCTATGACATGTAGATGGATTCAGTGGACAATCTTGTATGTTGTTGTCTTGACTATTCAAGGAATGGCAAAGGTTTGCTCCAAATGATCATATGCTCTTGGAAGTTTTCCTTCATCACGAATACTTCCAAGGCCAAGTTGAACCAAATAAAGTTTGCTCCATTAAGATAAGTGTGCCACTGATTCCTCCGAAGTTGCAAGTAATCCGTTAGTTTTCAGAGCTTGATCCATATTTCCTGTCAAACAAGTATTTTAGCCATGTATCTGCTCTGCTCTATTATTAATTCATATTTAGTGAAACTATAAGGATTTTTGGGAATGGACATGTAAAAAAAAAAAGAACGGCAGGAGCAATGTATAAGGAGGATTTGTTGGATCGTAAAAAAGGTACAATAATATTGATCGTTCATGTAGTGTTGGGGTCCCACCAAGCAATGGATGCCAAAGTTACACCTACGGAGTCAAACATTAATACGGATTTATGAGAATATAGGTTGTAATGCCTATGTTTTTTTTTTTATGAAAGTAGTTTTTTAGGATGTGTAATTTTGAGATAGTTATTTTACCATAGTAATTTTTCTTTTTTGTAGAACTAGTCTTCTTGATTCGAAAGTTATGTGGCACTCTTAGAGACTCCTTAATTTTGTAGTTATCCTTTCTAAGAAAATATAAGGCAATTGCTATGATCTCGAAATGATTGTGGACCGCCTATTTTTTCCGATCAAGCTGGTCACGATCATCTATTATCTTCTAGGAGGTAATAGTATTTATTTAATTTTTATTTTATCAAATAAGGTAAAAATGATAGTTTTAAGTAAAAAAAATCTTATTTGTAGATTTTGTGCATGCATGCGTAATCTTTAAGTGATATGGTTAATCTTTTTATTTTTTTTTTTTGTAATTGATATATTCTCATTAGTTACCTTTTTTGTTTTGTACGTGACATGACACCAGCGTGACTAGCATACATGACACCCGCTGGTGTGTAGTGTAGATGCATGTACACAACATGTTAATTAGTTTTTTGTACGTGGTTGGGCATTTACGTAACTTAATTTTTTGTGCATGTACGTGGTGTCATGCACACGTTACTTGGTATGTAGATGCTAAAAAAAACGTGTACCATGACACCACGTTAGTTGGTGTGTAGATGTATTGCATGTACATGACACGTTAGTTTTATACGTGATTGGGCATTTACGTGACTTGACGAGGAGGGATAGGAATAGGATCATTAAAAAAAAAAGGAGGGACGGGATCCGGCTCAACACTCACGTGATTTTCGGCCCTAATCTCCCGTTTTTATCTGCAATGCGGGATAAATTCCCGTGAATAGGGGCGACCGGGGCTTGGAAGGTACGGAGTACATGCGAGGAGATTTGTTGAATCCGCATGCATGCGGGATTTCCTCCGGTCAACAGGGATGAGGGCGTTTTAATTCTATTTTCTTGAATATATTAATTTATTTATTAATTAATTAAATTATGAATAATCAACGGTCCAGGATCGATTTGAGATATTACCTCCCAGCTAGGTAAAAGGAGTACCCGAGCATTGCCCAAAATATAAAATGAGGACCAGCAGTGAAAAGGAAAATTAAAGGAGAAAACGACCAGTTCAACCTACATTTCATTGCTACGTATAGTGTTGTTGACTTGTCATGTGGAATATTGAAGTAAACTGACATATAACTATCAAGGCAGAATGGATGTTGTAGTTTACTGAACTACATGGACCAACATCCTACCTCAACGACCATACCAGACACCATCCTGTCTACGAAGTCATCAAGACGTGCTTCCATGCAATTTCCTTGGTCTAAACGTGACCCTAGTGTCTTTGTCAGATTGGTACGTAAGCGCAGGAAATTTCAAGGATTCATCGTGTCCACATGAACACTTGTAAAGAACTAACGGTGGCCTGCACCTGGACTGCTGGCCAAGCAACGTCTTTGCTGATCTGTCTGCATTCTGCTGAGTGGTTAGTTATCAATGGCTGAAATAATTGGGTCTGTGGTGGCAAACGAGGTAGTTAGCTGAGTGTCCATCCTTTGTATCCGACGACAAGGCTGACTAGGGATGCAAGTGGCCTAACCCATGAACCCACAAATAGGCTAAACTTTCACGGGTTATTGCGGCAACCCACTTAGTTAAGCCTATACATGGGTTTCGTGGGCTGCCGCTTGCATCCCTAAGACTGACCATGAGAGGGACGAGGATAAAGCCTAGCTGAGAGAGACTGGAGAGACGGCGGTGTACTCAAGATCCGCGCGCAGCGTTGTTGCCGTCTTGGAACATCTCCCAGTCCCAAGTCACATATATATTGTTGCAGTGGAAGGCGAAGAGAAAACATTAGACTGCGATTTGGTACAACAACACCGAGGAAGGTGGTAACCTACTTCATCTACGTATGCACAAGAAGCACACCTTAGAATGCCATTTGGTATAACAACATGGTGCCATCGCTTTACTTTATTCAAGTGCATGCCCAAACGGGCAAACGCTATGCTCCCTTTCTGCCGGAATGCATGGAGGGTGTGTTTAGATTCCTAAAAATTGGCATTGTAGCGAACTGAAAAGCACTTAGCATTTTTCGTTTGTTTGTGGTAAATATTATCCTACCATGGGATAATTAAGCTCAAAAGAATTGTCTCGTAATATACATCTAAAATGTGCAATTAGTTATTTTGTTTACCTACGTTTTATATTCCGGACATGCGTCTTTTGATTCATTTAATGTTTCGGTGTGATGGGAATTTTGAAAATTTTGGATAAAAGTTGGGGAACTAAACACACCCGGAGATGAATTGGGTGACAAGACAGCACGCTATGCTACTGCAGAGATTTGAGATGAAAGAGCCTTGCTGATACTGCGGACAGGGACAACTTCGTCTTCAGGTTAGTCACCCGTTAGCCTAACAAGTCTGTTGCTTCTGCCGTCGCTAATAACTCAATCAATCTTCTGTTATGGGGGGCTGAACTGATTGTACACCTCTTTTCCCCTAGTCGTCATTCGTGGCATGTCATTGTAATGTTCACTTATTATCGCGTCTTAATATCAAAGATGCACAAAGTTTTTGTGTATTCAAGAAAAAAAACCCAATCAATCTTTGGCTCTCTTTGCTTGCCGACGATGGTTGAATGGAGTTCTCCAAACAGCAAAAGTGGCAATATAATGAGAGTGCAGTGGGTTGGAGCCTTGCCTCGTGTGTCACGTGGGAGGTGCTCTGCTCTTTCACTGATTGACTCCCTGCTGTGCCACCTTTTTTCCAGGATTTGATCCTGGTCCTGGTCTCCTGGGCCGTAAGGTCATCGTGCATCAGGAAGGAGTAGATAGATGATAGTCCAGGTAAGATTAGTTGACTGGCCCAGAA
>JADLZK010006503.1:0-32101 GCA_015847255.1 Hyparrhenia diplandra
GCGGCCCGGTACGGGCCGGCCGATCCCGCTGCGTTGATTGCGGGCTACGAGGCGACCCGGTCCGTGGCGGGGCGGGCCATGGGCCGCTCCCTCGACCGCCCGATCCGAATGTGGCCCGATCCGGTTGGCAGCGTGGCCGTAAGGTGGCCGGCTGTTAACCCTCCCGCCGGCCTCGCCCTGCGCATATATAAAAGGATCGGGCGCGGCGCCCCTTCCTAACCCTAATCCCTCCCTCCCCACTCCGGCGCGCGGCCAGACCCGATCTAACCTAATCCCCTCCCTCCCATTCCTCGCCGCCCGGCCGCGTAGCTGCCGCTTCGGGTGGAGTGGATCCCGACGTCCGCGCCGGCGTAGCCCGACGTCCCGCCGCGGAGGCTTGTCCCCTCGCCGGCTCGCCGCGGATCCGGGCCGCTCGTCGCCGCCCGGATCATCCGCCGCCTCGCCGTCGGGCTGCTGTCCTCGCCGATTCGCCGGTGACTTTTTCCTTATACTCTCTCCTTTCTCCTCCCCCCTCCTCCCTCCTCCCCTTTGTTCTTTCCGTCGGCATGTGAGTCGCAGTTCAAACTCCATCATTTTCCTCCTCCCTCCCCGTCGGCTCACCTTTGTCCGTCTTCTCCTCATCTCCACCGTGACCCTGCATCCGGCACGGCGGGGCCCGTCCGTCTCGGTCATTTGGGTGCGACGCCGAGAAGTCCTCCTCATTGGAGTGGACATGGCCGAGTGACCCTACTCCCAAAGCGGCGTCGAGGGGCGGCGGCCGGTGATGCCGGTCGTGGGCGTGGCCGTGGCCGTGGGCGTGGGCGTGGACTCGCAACTTGGCGTGGTCGGCGCGGTTGATCGGCGTCCGGCGGCGTCGATGGCGGCGATCCATGACCCGGACCGGTGTTTCGGACGGCGACACGGAGGTCGAGGGCGGCAACGACCACGCCGAAGACGCGCCGCTGCCTTGTTGGGCATTCCGTCGTCGACCTTGATGTCGATGGCGAGGGACGCCGATGACACCGACACTCCAACTCAATCCGGTAAGAAATCGATGTCCGGTCCTACTTTGATGAGGTAAAGGATGGTGAGGGGTCGACGGCCGTTCGCATTGCGGCTATCTGTAAACATTGTTCTAATAAGTACTACGCTATACCGCTAATGGAACTACTCATTTAAGGCGTCACATGGACAAATGTATGAAGAAAAAGAACCATTACGATATGGTTCGAGGCTAAATTAGCTTTGAATGCTAATGGTTTAGGTAATTGGAAGTATGATCCTATGGTTGCTCGCATTGAAGCGTGTCGCTTGATTGCTAGGCTAGACCTTCCTTTAGGCATAGGTGCAACACAGGCTTGGATTGATTACATTAAGAATGCTCATAATCCTCTTTTTAAAAGAGGTTTTCTAGGCGGAACCACGACTAGAGATATGGCTAAATTATTTGGTGAACAACGTGACATGCTTATGAAACATGTATTGCCCGCTTTGCATCATCTGTTTCTTTGACATCGACATCCAGTGCCGTAATGCTAAGGAGGACTATATCTCTGTTGTTTGCCATTATGTTAATAAAGATTGGGAGATTGAGAAAAAGGTAGTTGGTTTTAGGCTCATTGATTGCAATCATCTTGGTGAAAACATTGCTGATTGTATAGCAAGCGTGCTTGAGGAGTTTGAATTGATTGACAAAGTGTTTCTTTGTGACTCTAGACAATGCTTACGCTAATACTAAAGCATATAATATCTTGGGTCCTGTTACGTTTGGTTACTTAGGTTCATATCCTGCACCAACTAGAGAACACCACGATCTTTGTTAAGTACTTCCTTGTGCATCAACATTTGTGCTTGCCATATCATAAATCTAATTGTGAAAGATGGTTTGCATGAATGTAAACAAGTGGCTTGATGATTTGAGAACTGCTATAAACTTTTTGAATTCTTCTAATACTAGGATTGCTAGGTTCAAAGATTTTTGTATTGCTAGAGGTATGACACCTAGGAAATTTGGCTTGGACATGGATGTTAGATGGAATTCTACTTTTTCGATGCTTGAACATTTGATACCATACAAGGAGGTGTTTTACGTGTTCATTAACTCAAATTATGGCAAGGAGTTCTTGTCGATGTTCATTGGTACATTGCTGAGCACTTGCATAAGTTCTGAAACAATTTTATAACTCCTTTGTTATTCTCTCGGGTGTGTACTATCCTCTTTGCTCCACTTGTTGTTTTGCATCAAATGATTGACATGGGTGAACATTTGCAAGTCTGCTTGAGACTAATGAATACTTTTAAACCTGTTGCTAGACCTATGAGAATGAAATTTCTTAAATATTGGGATACTATTCCTATGCTCTATTCATTTGCTACCATTCTTGATCCTAGAGGTAAGATGAAAGGGTTCAAGATAGCTATAGATTTGCTTGGTAAGGCCCTTTGGATCGATTACTCTTTATGCTATGGTGATGTTAAAGATGAGTTAACCGGGCTGTTTTGCAAGTACCGGGGAGAAGTATGGTGCAAGTGCAGGTGCATCAAGGGCCTCCGGGCCTATGATTCCTATGTGCAGTGCGAGGTAGCAGGATGGGGTAGGATATTTGCAAGTGAATCATCTAGTGCAAATGTTACATCTGGCCGGTTACGTTAGTGAGCTTTCAGCTTACTTGGACGGTGATCTTGTGGCATGGGGTGACCCTAGCTTTGATATCCTTCTTTGGTGGCGTGATCACAAACAAACCTATCCTATTTTGTCTATTATGGCTAGAGATATTATGGCTGTCCCTTGTTTCTCTTGTCTCCTCGAATCTACATTTAGCTTGACGGGTAGGATACTTGAAGAACGGCGGCGTCGCTTCTGCTTGGGAGAATGTGGAGATGCTCACCGCATCAAAGATTGGGACCAAGCGAGCAAGGAAGGCTCAACATCTTTGTTGTGGACAAAGAGCTAGAAGATGGATTCAAGAACCTTTGGCTTTGTGATCCTCCTCCCGAGTCTGAAGGCACCGGGCGGCGGCGGCAGCGGACGAGGATCGGCGGCAACGGCGGCCGGCAACACCGCCACCAATGCCAACAACGAGGCAGAGCGGGGATAGAGCCACGAGAGGCGAGGTAAGTTTGTGAATTCACCAATCCACTTATTTCCGATCAAGTTACTAAGTTTACGAATTCTTATAACTCCACTTTGTTTGTGATGTGCGGGCTGCAGGGGATCTTCCACTTTTGCCGGCAATCCACGGGACCACAATTTGGAACTTTGCAAGTCCGAGATGAGTCATGAGATGAACTTCTTTAGCTTAGTGCCTTAGTCCTATTTCTTTTCTTTGCCCGTATTTGCCACATGATGGCTATTGTAATGATCTTGTGAATCGTGAGATTTGTGACTTTGAACTATGAACTATATATATATATATATGATGAATATGAACTTCTTTGTACTCTTTTCCTTTCTAGGGTTTATCCCACAAGGGTGGGTTTACCTAGAAAGGTTTTTTTAATGGCGGCATTGCACAAGTTCATATTCATCATTTTCAAAATTCCATGTTGTCCTGTCTCACATGCATTTATTTTGATCTCGAGGTGTTGAAATTTGAAGTCTTCAAATTGAAAGCTGTTATTTTGAAGTATGATTGTATGAAACAACGGACGGGCGTGGCCCGATCCGTGGATCGATAACCCGATTGATCCGTGGGCGAAAAAAGCGATCCAGCGGATCGGGCCATAAATTTGATGGCGTGACCCGTAGCCCGTAGTGGCCCGGCCCGTGTGGCCCGTAGCCCGTAGCGGCCCGCGGCTGGCCCGATCCGATCCGGCGGGCCCGGGCCGGGCCGGCGGGCGGCCCGTTGTACATCTATAGGCCCCATGCATGTTGTTTATCAACATCAACCAATTCAAGACGTAATAGTAGTTTTGATGTTGATATTCCAATGGCCTAGGCCTAGGGTTCCCATCAAATAATTCAATTCCTTTTTGAGCATTTGAAATCCGAGGAAACTTTATTTGGAGCCACAAATTAAATCGGCGCCAGGATTGGTATGGTCACTAATACTCTGATCACAAAACTTTTTGCTACTACTTACACTCCTCAAAACTAAATCAGAGTTTTGTGTGTGCCACTCCTCAAACTTTTGCTACGTTTAAAATTTTACTGTTATATGACACACCTCCAGTATCAAAGCTGGCTGATTTTGGCTGATTGCAATAATATTTTGTGAGAGATGAAACACGATCTCTCCACTTTCGTTTTTCTTGCTGTTTGTTTGTGTCGAGGGGATCTCGTGGGTAACCCCGAGGGTTACTCACGTCTCCTCATGTATCCGGTTACCGGCCTTTCTTTCGCCCCTTTCTTTTTAATGCGATGCGGGTGAAATCCCGCTTCGAAAAAAAAAAAAAAGATGAAACACGATAAAATAAGCTGAAACAAGCCGGGCAATAGTAGTTTCGTAATCTTACTACTGTGCTAGGTAAGGTAGTCTTAGCGCAGCATAAGTACACCTGGATGCCGTCCTAGATACAAACAACGCCACGCTAATCAGGCACCACTAAACAACTGACCATCGCCATTGACCAGCTAAGCACGCCATCATTTTGTTATTTTTTCCCTCTCGTCGTCCTCTACCTAAACACATCATGTAATTCCGTTCTCTACCGACCTTTTGGCATGCAGATGCAGAGCAGGTCGCGTTGACGCCGCCGGGCTTGGATGATTGGAAGCAGCAGCGTAGCAGGCGGCCAAGAACAGCAGCAGCAATGAACTCGCCGCCGGGCGACGGCGGCAGCGGCGCGCACGGCCACGGCGTATTCGGGTCCGGCGGCATCAGTGGGTTCGGGTACGGCATCGGCGTGTCCATCGGCATCCTTCTGGTGATCACCACCATCGCGTTCGCCATCTACTTCTGCACGCGCACCTCCATGCCCGTGTCCGGCGGCGGCGTCGCGCCCACGCCCCCACCCACGCGGGACGTCGAGCGGGGCATCGATGAGGCCACGCTCGAGGCGTTCCCGGCGGTGTCCTACGCGGAGGGTGAGGAGGGAGGAAGCAGGAGGCGGCGTGCCCCGTCTGCCTCGACGGCTACGGCGACGGCGACGGCGACGTGGTCCGGGAGCTCCCCGATTGCGGCCACCTGTTCCACCGGGACTGCGTCGACCCTTGGCTCCGGCAGCGGCCCACGTGCCCGGTCTGCCGGACGTCGCCGCTGCCTAGCCCCATGCCCACGCCGCTCGCCGAGGTCACGCCGCTGGCTTCGTCCGTGAGGCCGTCGTGAGGGTTCTTTTTTTCTCTCCCTTGCTTCGTCTCTTGTTTCGTTTCATTTCTACATACTTAGTACATAGCAAGGTGTGTGTGATTAGAGAGTGGTCAGTTTGATGATTAGGAGTTTCTGAATTTGTTCGTTTTCAGTGTATAGGGGTAGTAGGATAGTGAAGAGGTTTTGTCTCTGAAGAATCTGAAATTTGGTCACTGTGCACATCCCAATACGAAACAGCATGCATCAATGATTGAGAGCGTATTGTTCTTCCAATTTTATTTCTAATCACATACGCTGCCACCGATGCTCTCCTCCATCGCTGGCAATGCCGTTCTTGGCGCCACCTCCAAAGGCCTACGAGAACTACAGTCTTGCAGCTACTCTGCTTCTGCAGTTGTGTGCTCTGCTCTGCTCTGCTCCGTTGTGCACAGCTTTTCCACTTATGATGATTCTCTATATTTCAGTGTAAACTTTTCCTTACTTTATTTGATCATTATGTGTTTTTTGTATGCATTCACTCATATATGTATGATCTTAATTTCGATTGATAATAGCATGTCTACAATTTCATCTTCGTTATTAGTTTGTCATGTGCCACAACATTAGCATTTTTACATTCTTACCCACAGTAAAACATATGTTACATTTCGTTCAGAACAATATGTATGCTATGCTTGTTTTTGCAGAACTACCTGCGTTCATCTATCTATCTATATATCTAATCCAGCACCTCTATGCCATCTTGACATGCTGCTGCTACTGCAGCTTCTGTTTCCCTGGATGTCTCTGAAGAGCCTGAAAATGTCTCGGGACAAGCCTTTCTAGCTTCAAATCTCACTCCCCTCTTGCCCTGAACTCGTGATTCATTATTGTTTAGTGATTTATGGTGCTATGTTGGTTCTTGGCCCTTGGATACAATATAGGAGTTTGTAAAAACGTATTGGAGCAGGAAACCAGTTCTCAATGGATAGACTAGAGTGTATCTTATTGCAACATTGCGAGTAACCATTCTAAGTAAGTTCTGGTTAAATTTGTATGGATAAACAAAGAGATTTTATTTGGAGGAAAAAGCAGCCAAACATGCCGCCCTACGTATATATTCATAAAAAGGAAAAGCACAAGGACATCTGTAGCATGCATGGGAAACACATTATCCATCACCCATAAGAAAGGCATGAACACTGCCATTTTGGAAAATGCACCATATATATATATATATATATATATATATATATTATTATTGATCATAGAGCAAACATAAGAAAGGCCAACACACTGGAAATGCCATTTTGGAAAAAAAAATACACAATCATTCATACAACAAACATAGGCCTACACATGAACACTGCCATTTTGGGGGAAAGAACTGATGGATGGAAAATCTCAAACTACTAAGAAACTTGTGGCAAAATAAAAGGGAAGCAGTGTAGGCTGTTCTGCGATTGACTTGACCTGATCAATCTATCATGCAGCAACGGAAGGGCCAGATTCTAGATCAGTCTGGCTCTTCTGATCCTTTTGACCGAATGGCTCTCTTGGCGATGAGCAGCACACGTCTATCCTGCGGTAGCGGCGGCTCGATCCCTCACCATACCAATAGCCGATTTGAATGCTCCTCGGACAGAACTGGCCAATCCAGGTATCGGCAATCGATCTCCACCCTACGCGCAAAGCGGTGGCACTTTGCTAGATCGAGTTGTCCACATATACGTGCTAACGTGCATCCCACTGGAATTACATCTCTTTCAAGGCTTCACGCACATAGGGCCATCGGAGCTGGTGCACCTCATGGTGCCGGTGGCCCGGTGCTGCATGCGATGGTTGTCGGAGCTGCCATGCCTCCCACTCGAGGTATGACAGGAAGAAAAAAGAAAGAAAGAAAGACGTGAGAGCACATAGCATCACTGGTTGTGGGAGTTTTTGTGAAATTTCGCCTTTTTTAAAAAAAAAAAAATTCAAATCCGTCCCTAGTATGAAATTTTTTTGTATCACATATCCTTTTGTTGGTCGCGCCAGTCCCGGTGGCGCGATTTTTACACATGTCGCGCCACCGCATGTGGCGCGACCGGTGCATCCACGGTGGCGGGGTGGCGTTGACCCGGTCTTTGGCGTGGCTGGCGTGGGGCCCGTCCACGATGCATGCGGTAGCGACGGACGGTGCAGCTGCCTGCTGCTGCTATTTTAGACTGTAGAGATAAAAACGCTGCAAAGCGCCGCAGCGGCTACTTTTCTCTCTACAGATTACTTCCGGGCCCGAATTGAGTGAATCCACCTGTGTCACTAAATCCGGTTGATCCGGTTGTTTTCGTTCCGGACCTCAAGAGGTGTGAAACAAATTCGGGTGGTTTGGTATACAAAATGGGTGGATTCAAATCTAGCCTAGTTCAATCCGTCCGGAACCATTTCTTAACCGAACACATATTTTTATCATGGACGGATTCAAAACCGGGACCAAATCAAACCACTCGGAATGGAGCCAATCCGATGGAAACAAATAAGGCCTAAAGGAGCATTGGCTCAGCATGGCCAAAGCAAAGGGAGGGCGAATGAGAATTTAAAGGCTCGTGATTGGACAAAGAATCGAGCAGCTAGAATGGAAAGAGACATGGTGATTTATCAGTGGATTGGAATTGTAAAGGCCAGATGACTACTGGACTTTGCCGTGGTTTTAGTTTCTTCTGAATTAGTTGATGATGTTTCTTCTATAGTATTAGTTGATGATGACGTGGTACACTGCTTGTGGGTCCTCTAATAATGTGGCTTTATGAAATCGTGGAGAAATATTTAGGTGAGGTTTATCTTTATAAGAGCTAATTCACGTGCAATCGCTCCCAAAAAGAAAGGGCCGTCGACCGAAGACTCCATAACAACACTCCACACAAAGTAGTTCGGCCAGGCGGCCCACGATTTCTAGCGGGATACGGGGAGGCGGGCTGATCCGGCCCTATTTGCTCGGTGCGTGGCTTGCCTTATATATGTTGAGGGGCAAATTTTTTTTTTTGATATAATCTATATCTATATCTATACCTACTAACAAAAGAGAAAATTTATGCATCCTTTTTTTTTTTTGCCTGCCTTCTGTCCACGTCTCCCTCTCGGTAGGTGCACGTATCCTAATACGAATCCAAACCCTCATTTTCTAGCCATGTTGGTCTTCCTCTTCTTCAATAAAAAGCGCGCCATGGCCTCCCGTTCGGGCCTATGCGCCAGCGGCCATGCAACGCCGCCTCTCCTTTTCGTCCGCAGCGCGGGCCCGGGCTGCCGTTCCTGCCGTCCCACGTACAGGACCAAGGAGCTCGAAGCGAGGAAGAAGCGGAGGCGAGGCTGATGGTGGAGGCATCGACCGCTGGCACGGCAGTACCACCGGTCGAGCTTTGGTAGATGCGGAGCACCATACGGAGGCAGCGGACAAAGAAGCGCCCGTGGCGCAGCGAGTGGCACTGGCCTTCAAGAGCCGCTCGGTCAAAAGACGGCAGCCACACGCCGGGCTCCAAATCTCGGAGACAAGTCGCCGACGACGGCGGCGGCTACCTACTCCACGACAACCGCCCCAACAATCTGAATCAACCCAGGATCCAACTAGATTAATAAAAATGTGATTTTTTTTTTTCAAAAAGCATTACCCATTGGCACGTAATGTATTAAAAAAAAAAAAATGTGAATTGAAATGCTGAGCAGTTTGTTATCTAATATTATTTAAATAAATATATCTTCAAATTTAACGGACGATGAAACTTCACAATAAAAAAAAAAAAAAACATTAATTCAAATGTTTAGAAGTTTGTTATCCAATATAATCTGAATAAATGTATGGTCCAAGCGTAGGCATATACAGCGTAATATTTGACATGGGTTGGGGTGTGGAAATCGATAGAGATGTCATCATAATTCATAATCATTAATTAACATGTAGACCAACCATTCATAGGAAACCAACTATAATGAGATTAGGACTGCATATTTTTATGGGCTGAAACATCCATCAAGCAACTTCAAATATAGAGTACTGTCTAGATTGCTCTTTCTCAGTTCGTGCCCATACTTCCACAGGTCATTAAGCTGCTTCACCTCATCTCCATATATCATCTGCCAAGCTAGTCTCCTAGCTTTGGATAACTTGTTTCTAGATGGGGTCAGATTGTGTTCAAATTGCAGTCTTAGCAAAATTTATCAAACTCATCTTCTTATCAGCTCTGAACCTGTCTACATATTTGTTTGCTAGCCATCATGCAGTACACCTTTTCAGTACCCATTTCTTGGTGCAGGTATGATTCCCAACATAACCCTTGATCACAAAACAGCCGAACCTTTTTTGTCATTGAGGCATACAAGTACCATGGACAGTTATCATCATAGAGACCTTTGATTCTGGTCTTATCATTTTTGGGCATCTATATCTCCACTCTATTCTTTATACTATACTCAGTTATGGCTTTCCTAAAGCAACTCCAATGAACCAAACTTCATACCAACTTTGAAGATTGGGTTTTGCATGTCTTACGTTACGAAACTACCCATGTGTTGCCTTGACCTATGCCTCTTCATGAGATTACGGTGGCTCAAGTTCGTGCGGATCAAAATCCAACTCATCCCATTGTTTGCTTCACTGAATTTGTGGCGGTTTGGCTGAATCTTTTTGCTATCGGTTCGACTATTATGCCCTTCATGACCCCTCATCAACCACCCCTTCATCAACATTGTCATAAAATAGATCATCATCATCATCATCCTCAACTACATAGTCACTATAAACAAAATCCACTACTGAACTCCCTTCACTCTCATCACCATCACTACATTACGCACTTTGTTGGACAGGGACCTTACTAGTACTAATAACATTGGGTAAGGTTGCAATTGGATTTACCACAACGTCCTTCAAGGGGTTGCTCTCAAATGTATGGTAATTGTCCATATAAAGCACATAGTTATTGACCTTAAAAGCGACTTGATTCATTATGTGTGCTTCTTTGTGCGATGCAATCAAACGCATACCCGTGGAAAAATCAAAGCGAGGCAAACAACCAATAAATTGGGACACCAACATCATAACCTAGTACCAGCGATATCTCACCAAGCGCACAATAAGACCCATTAATGCACCTTGATATGATCAAACCAATCAACCTTGCCATCTAGGTACACACAATCCACACGGACCCACGAGAAAAATCCCCCATGATGCCTTTGCAACTTCAAATAACGAAAATGAACCTAACATTAAACACAGAACTAGAGCATATCCACGAATATAGTTTCCTCGCCATTACTACGGCCCCAAGATGACGCAATCACTAGAGCGTGCAGAGGTGCGGGACAACTTACCATAGGTTGGTCTTTGCTTTCGCGCTTTAGGTCGTTCTTTGGTGCGCCATGGTGCCGCCTGCCACAATCTTGGCGGTGGGCGACACCCAAACCTTGCGGCCGCCCCGATGAGTTCAGCTGGTCCTCCGAGCTTTCGGTCTTCCCTGCCGCACGCGAAGTTCGCCGGCCGCCCGCCCTTGCACGCGAAGTTCGTCGGCGCTCGCCACTACTAACTCTTCTACCCGGTTTCTAGCAATTTGGGGGAGAGGGAGTGGTTGAGAGTGAGATGTTTCATCGGCTCGAGGGGGGGGGTTATAAAAATGCAGTTCGCCTCTAGTTCCATCATCCACGGTGGCGGGGACACATCGGACTCGGTAGTTTGGCGTGGCTCACTTTGGACCGTAGGCGCCGCGAAATGATAGTTGGAGGATGGGGATGGAAAGACCCAAATAGTTTGAGAACCTTGGGTGCATTTTATGGCCGATCTTCGGCGTCGACTAGTCGGCGCCAAACATGGCGCCGACCACCCCGCGGTGGGCGGCCCACCAAGGCCCAATCGCGGCCCCACCGCTGCTGCGTCCTCCCCCCGCGCCGGCGACGAAGAAGGCGGCGACGACGACGCCTCCTGCGCCCCACCGCCCCACCGCAACACCACCTCTACCCCTAGCGACTTAAGGTGGGCTATAGAATGGCCGGCTGTTGACACCTGTTATAGCATAATTTTACTAGTCAACTAAACATGGATAAGGGCTTAAAATGAATATCAACATAGACTAGGGGTCTAACTAACATAATTCCACGAGCTTTGGTGTTTTATATCTTTTCGGGGACTTAACGGATAAATGCGAGAGAAGAATGGAGAAAGTTAGGAATATATCTCACATACGATGACAAGACTTAACCGTGAAGTAACTCAACCCGAATTGTGGACTAAAACATTCTAGAAGACACCGAGAAGACACCGGGAAGGACGGCGACTGGGCCCACCATGGCTTTGGCGGCCGCCGGTGAAAAACAGGGCGGCCGCCCGGTGGGTCTCACTGTCGGTCTCATCTTCCTAGGTCGGTTTCAAACCGACTTTGAGGTTGTATCTACACCGTTGCCAAGGTCGGTTTGATCCAAGGGTTCACGTTCATCGCCAAGGCCTATATAAGAAGACCCCACGACCCGAGGGGTTAAATCCTAATTCATTCTATCTCATTCTATTCATTATCTCTCGGTTGTAGAGGTGTCCCAATGTAAGGATAACCTCTCTGCGGGATTAGTGAATTAGAAGTAGATTAGAAGAAGATTAGTCATGTAATTAGAGATAGAATTAGCCATGTAATTAGAACTAGATTAGATCTAACTTAGATCTAATCGGAGTAAGTAAGGAGAGAGGAGCTATGCTCTGTTGCGAGAGATGTCTTGAGAGAATGGTATGTCTTTGTATCTTCTCTACAAGACTTAAGATTCATATATTTATCTTCTCTATTTACTTCCATGTATTTCATATATGGTTAGTATAGTTGTTATGCTTTTGCATGGGATCTCCTTTCGTATTGAGGGCTCTAGTTATGCTAGGTAACTAGAGTAAGTAAATAGTGTAGACTTGGTGTCTAGGCTATTGGTTACGCACTGAGGTTGCGCCCAAACCTACGGATAGTTGTGGTAGCCCCGGGGGTGGCTTGACTCTGTAAGGCCTTTGTAGTCCACCACGTTCGGATTGGTGTTTTCGTAGAGCTTTTGGCAGCCTTCTCCCAACTACCTTCTTCCCAGTCTTCTTCGAGAGTTGGGACGGATCTGCTGCTCCAAAGTGCATTAGTGTAATTGCTATCATAGAACCTAAGTAATAGAGAAGTACCCAAGAACCTTAATCTCTCCTTTGATCTCTTGGTTAGTTTAGATAGTCTTTGATAACTTAGGTAGGTTATTATTTTATGCTTTGATATTTATCCTTTAACAATTACCCCCTCACTATAGTCTAGTGGTTTGCTAAGTTAGTGGATGCATGATTGTGACTTATTAGAATTCTTAAACCAAAGCTTCCCGTGGATACGATACTCTAGAATACTCATCCTAGAGAAAAGCTACAATGGTAGGTGTTCTCTGGCGGCTTGCAGAATCCTTCAAATTCTTTTAGCACTTAACAAATGCCAACACCGGAGGGAAGGTAGGTAGGCCAGTCGGTCACATGGTCGCCGGGTGGCTTAGGTGCGGTTGGCCGTGGTCGATTAGGGGCGCCATGGCGGATTTGGTGCTTCGGAGCTCGAAGCTAGGGTTAGGGTTCGCCGGAGGGTTAGAAGAAGGGAGGGAAGGGGGAAGAAGCGGCTGCCTTGGCGCCTTAGGTCTCGCCTGGAGCTCCGGCGAACCCTAGGGCGCCGTGGCGGGGGGCGTCGCGGGCGGGAGGAAGAAGAAAGCCACGAGGGAAGAGGAGGCGTCGTCCGCGGGCTTGTTATTTGGGCGGCACTGGTCGGCGTGGCCCGACCGGTCGGCGGCTAGCACGCCCGCATTTTACTCCTTTTGAAAATAGAGTTATCACTTGATCTTTTGAAGTATCAAAAAAATATATGGAATTTAAAACCCATAACCTAGTCAACAATTACATATGGTTTTGAAGTCCATATATTTTTCTAAATTTCATAAAGATATTTTTAAAAACCAGTAACCTATTCAACAATTAAATACTCCATGGTTGAAAAGAAAGATGTTTTGGAAAATGTTTGGGTCAAACATTGGGAATAACTTTTAAGCCTTTGAGTTTAGAAATGTGAAAATCATATCAATAGATTTGTCTTGAAAAATACTTTCATAAAAGTATACATATATACTTTTTTTAATAAATATTTTATAGAAAATAGAAGTGTCAAAGTTGTGCTTTGGATACCGTGTCGCTGTCCTAAAGCGTCTTTCTTTTCAACTATGGAGAGTATTTTTTTCTGCATATGGACTGTAACTTTGTCTTCATATCCTCTAGTCTTAATAAAGAATTATTTTTTCAAATTTATTTAATTTTCTCACTAACACATTCGATGATACTAGCATATTTGTGCAAGTTGCCCACCGTCGACCCAGCTATATTATCGCTTCACAACTTATATGATATATTGTGTTGTTTCATTCATGTTATATAAATTTGTAATGGAAGATGGATTTGGGAGTTTTTCTAGTGAGATGATGCGGATTTTTTAAAATGCATTTTAAATTTGTTTAAATTTGATCCGATATTTCCAAAATTTCACATTTTTCGACGGTGCCGATATTTTTTTTCTACTAGTAGAAAAAACCCGGGCAACCCATTTCCTCGATTCACCCATCGGCCGCCTCCCAAACCCTAGCCATCCTCCCTCTCCTCTCCCCTCCCCAATCATAGCGATGCCTCCGCCTCCCGGACCCTAACCCCAGGCGTCGTCACATCCTCCCTCCCCATCCTCCCCTCCCCCATCCTCGCCATGGATCGCCTCCCAAACCCTAACCCCGCCCGTCACATCCACTCTTTCTCGCCCGGCGCATATCATCTCTCCCCTCACCATTCCCTTCCCCCGTGCTCCACGATGGCTATGACACTTTCGCCCGCGAGGCTTCGGTTCACCGCTTGCACTTTCGGTTGGTTCGTGAGCATCGGTGGTCGCGTGTGGCGCCGCGCCCGGCGCCTGCGATGTAATAACCGCCATCAAGCCGCCCGGCAACAAGGTGTTGTTGAAGCCCAATGAAGACCTTTGGCGGCTGAATGGGCGGCGTCGGTGTGGGCTTGGGCACCGATGAGTAGAGCTGCGGTGATTACGGCTGCGCCACCACCCACCCCGCCTTATGTGGAGCACGGTTACGGGGAGGAAGCTATGTGAAAGCGTCACGGGGCATAAGGAAATTTATGGGCGGTGAACAAAACTCAGATCCATCGGATACTCAAGTAATTTCTTTTCTCTACTCGTCGATGCACCACATCGAGAGAATGGCGTTATAGTGGATCTGAAGCTTACTATATTAGTTAAAATTTGAGTGGTATTTTGGCCCCATGGCTATAATCTCTAGTCCTCACTTCAGTACTCGAACACTACGTTGATGAAATAATGACACTTTTATTTCATTTATGTCCTTTAAATGTGTTTGTGCTAATTCCATATACGGATGGTTAGAAACATTCTTATTTGTTGATACTTGTGTTATAAAATAGTTTAATACTAGACTATCTACCTGGACACTAAAGACATTTCTTTTTCTAATGGCATGTTTGACGATTGTTGTATAGAACATTAAGAGCATTGATTATTGGTTTAATGATTTAATAGTAGGTTGTACTTTATGAAGATATTGTTAATTCTCTTTATCAATATATATACAACATATCCTTCATTTAAGCCTAATTTATGTATTGAGAGGGTGTCAAATGAGTCATGCTTGTGTTTACGAATAAAGGAAGACTAAAATAGATGATAGTGTTGAGGCCCAATAGAGGATATATATATATAGAGGACATGGAGACACAAGACGTAACCCTAGATATAGGATATTACACTAATACCCTTGACTAATATACCCTAACAACCCCTCTCAAATGCAACGTGAATGCAATGATATTGCATTTGGAAAGTTAACCGTACACACTAGACATGAAAAAAAAATGAATTACATCCAAAATCTAAAATAAAAGATGTTGTTGAAGCATGCAACTCTTGAACAATGTTTATATATGTAGAAAACGATATCCTCCACAAGAGGGTATTGCCTTCACAACTTCGGCAAAATACAACAACGGTAGAAGAGTCGGGCAAATCAGCTAATTACAACAACTTCAAATAGGAAATTAGGCAAGAAACGATCTGCATGTATGCAACTACCGCATGGAAGCCCATGTGCTCTTAATGCCCTCGATTGGAAGGAAGAAGAGCCGGGCAAAAGTATAACTTGATTTACTTTTTGTAGATTGATAACTCTGTGTGATCGCATGACAACTTGATTGCGGTGGCGAGGTGCGGTCAAGAGAGCCAATTAAAGGGTACAGGAGTGGGGATATGCTTTAGATATCTAGCTTTAATAATGGTATATGTTTTATACAAAATTTAGTTAGGTGCATATTTTTTTTCATAATGGAAATGGTGGGTAATTTATATATAAATTTAGGGGTTGTTTTACATTGTTATTTATACGGAAAAAGGTGGATAATTGTTTAGAAAACGAAATCTAATGGCTATCATTATTGTCATAGACTACCGAATGGATGGCTAGATTTTTCTAATTATTGTGAGAATTTCTAGGTTTTCTTTTTTCTCTAGTGCGTCTAGTGAGGGTTAACACGGAGTAAGATAAGATGTTTATTTATTCTGATGACAAACATGGAAGGTAGTAATTGTGTTGTGAAAGCGGATGCCCGTTCACAAACCGACGCCTTTTCAGAGATGGTTTCATCCATTCAATTAGAGCTTGTTTAGATACGCATGTATTTGTGTCATGACCAGAAGTGGGCCAGCCGGGGAGGGCTAAAAGGGGACTTTGACGCTGACGCCGCCGCCACGACGAGGGCGCCTTGTGAGCAAGGGCCGGCGCTCCCCCCGCCGCCTCTCTCTCGTACGAGTCCGACTCTGCCGTCTTCAAGTTAGGATTATCTTAGGAATTTTTGGTGTGTAAAGGGGATATTCCAATCTATAAGGAAGACCCTTATTAGAAAATAAATAAATATTGCTTGTAAAAGGTATTCGATCGTATATAAGGAAACCTTATAGAGATTGCTTAGATTACAAGTCCCACTAAGCCGGACTATATAAGCAAGAGACATGTAATCTCTAGGGGATAAGCAAGCAATAAAAATTAGTACCCATCTATTCCCCGCCTCTCGCCTCCAACGCCGCCGCCCCCTCCCTCACACACGCGCCGCCCCGACCAGCGCTACCGCGCCCCCCCCGCCGCCCGTGGCTCCTCCCCTCCCCTCGCCGGGCTGCTCGTCTCTGCGGCCTCGTTGCCGCCCGCCGACCGGCAGCCCCCTATGCCTCTTTGAAGCTTTTAACGATTCGACCGAACAACGTGTCAATTCGGCCCGATCTAGCGAATCGGCGGCGGTATCGGAGACGGGGCGATTCCCACCACCCATGGCTTCCCGAGATGAGGAGTTCACCGCCTTGGCTGAAGGCGCCCTCGGACGACAACTGCGTCAAGATCACCCACCGCCGGCGAGATGAGACGGCGTCTGCGTCGCATGGAGCACGTCTTCATCACCTCGGGACTACCCAGCGTACGGCGACCAAGCCGGAGGACAGCCCCGGGCCGCCATTTGCGGCCGGGCACGGGGGCGGCCCTGGCGCCGCCCGGCCGCCGCCCCCTCCCCCGCGGCCCCGTCGGCAATAAGGCCCCGGCCATCCTCTCGGTACGGAGGAAGAAGATGGCGTTGCGGTGACGCACCGGCCGTCATCAACGTCATCCTTGGCGACACCGCAGCACCGGCTGCCCTCTCCTCTCCGACACCGCGGCCGCGGAGACTCTCGACGAGCGACGGCGGCCGGCGCCCCGCGCCCCCCTCGGGCGCGCCCGAGGCGCCCGCCACGCCCACCGGCGCCCAGACCGTGGTGCCACCCACGGCATCGGCCCCCTCCCTACGTGACACGCTGCAAGTCGGAGTACGACGGCACCGACGCCCGACGGATTCGCGGGCCGAGCCCTGTTCAAACTCAACTTGGACATCGACCCGGACCACTACGTGAGTTATCTTTGCCTTCCACCTCATTGGTTCCCGCTGTGGAGTCCAGTTCATGGACCTGTCCGAAGAAGTCCCCGATCGAGTGGGACGAGTTCACACCGCCCCGCGACACCACTGGACCCCCCCGCCCCACCTCGACACCACGGGGCGCACGTGCCGCCTTCTTAGGAGGCAAGCTTCGGACGACTACATCGACGCCTTCCGAAGTCTATGCACAACGCATGGATTTTTGAGGTCGGCGCCACCCATCCGAGCACCTCTTTTGAGGGCTCGCTGCGTGACACGCTTCGGACGACGCCGAGTGGTTGAGCCCGTTCGATGGAGGGAGGCCATCGACCTTGCCCGCCGCTATAACGACGACGAGCGGGCCGACGCCGACCGGCGCCGGGCGCCGACTTTCGCGACCACCACGACGACCCAAGCGACATCATCGGCCGACATCGCGGCGCCCGGTTGACGCATGCCGGGCCCAGCCGCTGGCTGGCGGCAATGGACGATATTGAGACTGACTAAGAGCGACATGATTCTTTGAGAGCTGCACTTGGCCACGACGACCAACAAGGAGTCGGGTCGCCAACACCATCGAGTTGCGGGCAACCGCACTGCAGTGGAGCTCCACTACGGCATCGAGGAGGTACTTCCACGGCTACTACATCCCCGCCGCTTCGAGCTTCTCGTGACTTCTGCTGGGGGAGAACGTCCGTTGCGACGATGCGATGCTTCCACCTCCCCAACCGCTCTCGGGAGGATCGGGCGTTCAGTGGCGTCCTTCTACTCTAGGCACGCCCCGGCTGACGGGGTCGGGCGCCACCGTCATCCTCTTCGACAACAACGGCGACGTCTTCTTCCGCGACGACAACATCATGGTTGGCGCATCGTGGGACACATGAGATACAGCTGGGGCGCCCGTCGTAGACGCCGAAGGCGACCTCCTCTACGGCTGCCTCCTCGACTTCACCTCCTCGCCGCCACGTCGATCCGACATCGCTCCTCATCGCAGATAGCTCCATGCTAAGGTGACAAGCAATGCCGACGACTTACACCTACACGTCTCCTCCTCCGACACGCCGGGATGCTCTCGAGCCGGCCGGGCACCACCAGCGCTCCATCATGCGCCGTGCATGGGCGGAACGCCCTTCGTGCAGCCCCACCGAGCTTCAAGTTCAGCATCCACCTCGACTTCTCCTTCACCGACAAGGGCGCCAAAGATCGCAACGGCGACAACGACAAGTTACGGCCCTCTCATCTTCTGCCGGGCACAGGTGGTCACTTCCCGATCAGCGTGCCCTTCGCCATTACGTGGTGGGTTGGGCGGCGCGTGGGCGCGCCCCCCTCGTCGAGCGGTGCGAAAATGTCATGACCCGAATTGGGCCAGCCGGGGAGGGCTAAAAGAACTTTGGCAGCGCCGCCCGCCGCCGACGAGGGGGGGGCGGGCGCACGAGCGAGGGCGGCGCTCCCGCTCTTTGCCGCCGCCCTCTCTCCCGTCTGAGTCCGACTACGCCGTCTTCAAGTTAGGATTATCTTAGGAATTTTTGGTGTGTAAAGGGGATATTCAATCTATAAGGAAGACCCTTATTTGGAAATAAATAAATATTGCTTGTAAAAGGTATTCCGATCGTATAAGGAAACCTTATAGAGATTGTTTAGATTACAAGTCCCACTAGCCGGGCTATATAAGCAAGAGGCATGTAATCTCTAGGGGATAAGCAAGCAATAAAAATTAGTACCCATCTATTCCCTGCCTCTCGACCTCCAACCGCCGCCGCCCTCCCTCACTTGCGCGCCACCCCGACCAGCGCTACGCCGTGCCGCCTGCGCCGGCGCCGCCGGCGGCACTGCCTGCCGCCCCGCCTCGCCGTGGCTCCTCCTCCCCTCGCCGCTGCTGCTCGTCGCCGCCGGCGTGAGGCTGCAGGCCCCTACGCCCTCTTTGAAGCTTCAGCGGTCGGCGAACGCGTGTCAATTCCGGCCCGATCTAGCCGAATCGACAATTTGTCTTGTCCATATGTGTTGAAGTAGATTGGGGTGGGATTTAAACTATGTTTGAAGACAAATATATATGTATCTAAACAAAATCTAATTGAATGCGTATCTAAACATGTAGTTTAAAGTAGATACATGTATCCAAACAAGGCCTTAGAGATTAGTGGTTATATGATTAGATTGTTATGCATGTCACCAAAGGGACATGTCTTTCTTGAGTTACTGTTGTCAAAGGGTTCATTTCACTCGTGAAGAGAGACCCATTCAAGCACATAATTTTTCATGTATAAATACCATTATGAGATCCGATGAAAACATCATTTACATTTCATACTTATGTGTTATTATTATGCACGCTCCCTACTAAGCACTGAGAGCAGACCGAGAAGATGATGAAGATAAAAGGATTGCAATGTACAAATCATCACATACAGTCTTTTGTTACACGAATGTAGATAATAACCAAACCATTTTCTAGTTGATGCTACAAACTTAGTACTACTGGTACTGTGCCCCAACTCAGCTCATGTTGTCCGTCGCCGTTGGTTCTCGCTGGGTCGCCGCTTCTATATATGACCCGGCCGAACCACCATGTCCGTCAGGAGAACCGTATTCCATGCCCTTTTGCTGCCTCTGCCTCTGCCTAGTTTTGGTTTGGATAGGGGGCTGAAATTCAGAGTTTGTGTCAAATTGGAAAGTCTGAACTTTTTGCAGGGCCACAGGAGGAATAAGTGGGTATCACAATATTGCACATGGAAATTTGCTCTAACCTTCTAATTTAACCCAAGAAACCTTGGACTTAAATGCATCATTCATTTCCAAATCTGACTAAGGAAACTCTGGTCAAACATTTTAACTTACAAGTCTGAAAGTGCATAGTACATGGATAAAACTTACAGTCTCACTCATAATGTTTTTTATTTACCGGTTGCCTCATTCTCCCACTTTTTAAAATCCTTCATTTTATTCCAGTTCCAAGTTCGAACTAATGATAGAGCTAAAAACAGGGGGTAAATAGTTCATTCGTTGTGACGTGAAAAACAGAGGCCTATAATCACAAACTTGATAGATCATAGAAGATGAGCCCAAAGTCTGAACTGGTCTTCGCAGCGGGTGCAAAAACTCTATAGTGCTAAAGGAACACGATGTGTTATGATTAAATTAGGACAGTGTAGCATCTTCTCCTTTTTTTTTTTAATTTTTTGGGTCCAAAAGGGAAAAAGGAGAGGGGGACAGGTAGCATCAGAAGGACCGACACGATCAAAATCAAGGTATTTGGATAATTTTTGTGGGCACGCGGCAGGCACAGAGCAGAGCAGGGAGTGGAAAATTTAGTTGCGTTAATTGTAGGGTAGGCAAAAAAAAAAGACATTAGAGTTCATTTTGTATATAAATACATAAGCTTTTTTAGCATTCTGGCAAACAGATGTCAAATGCTTTGATATAGATGGTTGCCCTTTGCTAATTAAAATTTGTTAGCTTTCGTATCATTCGGTTCACTTCTAGATTGATCAGACAACATCTATTTTACTCTATCAGATAGTGAAGCTAATATGCATTGTTGAATCAATATTTCTAAATGGATTAGTATTCTATCTACGCAATACTTTATGCTACACATTGCAATTACTTTTATATTTCCCCAATATTATTGTCCACTAAAATAACTAGACCAGTTCAAGTGCAACCGAGGATATTAGCATGCATGTACCCTTTTTCATATTGGGGCTTTGGCGTTTCTACCCTCACTTTTAAGCAAAATGATGATTTTACCCTTGTTTTCTTTTTAACTTTGTGATTTTACCCCTATTATTTTTAAAAGCGAAGGAAGAGTCTACCCCTGGTCTATTAAGTCCCTCTAACGGTGTTAAAAGAATAAAAAAACGAGGGTAAAATCACCATTTTGCTTAAAAGCAAAGGGTAAAATCACCAAATTGAATTCCTTTTTTTTTTTTTTTTTTTCGTCATTTAATATGACATTTACCAATGGTTTAAATAAGAGGGGTAGACGGAGGTTTCGTTTGAAAAAAAGTGAGGGTAAAAATGCAAAGTTGAAAAAAAACTAGGGTAAAATCACCATTGAGCTTTAAAGTAAGGGTAGAATCACAAAATTCCCTTTCATAGTAGGGCAGCACCACATATACAAATTTCCTGAACTAACATTATTGTAACCATATTTTACAATATATATCTAAAGATAACGACTCTATTTTTTCAGCCGTACACAACAAACTAAATACATATCATCATTTCATTCTGAATTACCCAACCCCATCACCTAATAAGATCAAAACAAGGTATACCAACATGCAGTGGTCACACGAGTCTTCCAACTTACGATAGAGCAATATCACACAAAAGATAAAAGGTTCAATAACTTAGATGCCTCTCATGCAGAGGTGACATGTAGTAAACTATTTATTTAGCAGCCTTAACACCATACCATACTAGAAAGTAGAAACCATCCCTGCTGATTACTACGCACCATCCCTGCTGATCATTTAGGGAGCCTTAACACCATGCCAGTAGCCATCGAAGCTGACATCCCTGGAAAGATAGTCCTCGTCGTAGTCGGCGACCTCGACTTCGACATCAGCGTACCCGAATTCCTTGATCTGCTTGATGATCTTGTCGCGTTCTTCATAGTCAGCCATTTGTTTAGCGACTGGTGGGGGCGATGGAGGCGAAGATGGCACGGAGAGAAAAGGAAGGGCTTGGACACCCTCTTCGCCCTAGTGGTATGGGAGCTTTGGAAAGAGAGAAATGCGAGATTTTTCCGTAACAAAGCAGTCACTAACGCGTAATTCCTCGCCAAAATTAAGCAAATCGCCAACCTGTGGATAGAGGCGGGGGCTCACCACCTAGGTGAATCTATCTATAATCTATAACTCCTATATAGGAGCTCCCCACTAGAAATTTTTTGGGAATTCTCAGACCTCTCATTGGTCCATGTCAATGGTAACTGAAACTTGGCAAAGGGGCCTAGCAGCGCTGCCGACTCCCCTTCCCCGCGCATGCGGCCAGGCAAAACGTCTGTCCATCAACGCGCGCTATCTTTGGTTAAGGAAAACGGATCCATTAATTCATCAAGCTTATACACCTGACTGCATGGCTACGACCGGCCACTAGCGAAGGAAAGGAGAACGTCCTACACCACCACATGCACCGTCCGGCTACCTCCTACATAAACGCTTCTTGCTGCTCTACATAGCAGTCAATGCAAAAAGAAAACACTGCCGCCACCTCTTCACTTCCACGACGTACGCCACCATCAATTCTTGGTGTTTCAGCTGCGTAGTCATCATCAATATAATGGGACGCCGGAGCTTCTCAGTAGGGGGGAGGAGGGCCGCAGGGAAGAGGAGGCCGATGGGACGCACCACGCCGGAGTGAGGAGGCCGCCGGTGGGCTGGGACGCGACGCACCGGTGGGTGTGGAGGAGCCGCAGCGCGCTGACGCTGGTCCGCCATGTGCTCGGTTGTCGTCCACCCCAAGAGTTCGTACGCCCACGCCTCTGCGCTCGCCGGCTGCCGCATGCGACCGCTGGCACCGAGATATTTGCTATTATAGGACTTCAAACACGATGTTTTGCTATAATAGGACTCTAATAATTGTTTTTCTCAAATGACACCTGAAACAATTGCTCTTTTGCAAAACATGACATTTTGATCATTTTAATTCATTTGATAATCTAAATACATGTATTATGCCTTGAACTGACCATTTTGCCCTCATCTTTAAAAAAGACATGTTCGTGTCCTGGGCAGACTGCCGTCCGTTGCCTGCCTCGACCTTATATGAACTAAATACTATGCTGAGTTGTTCTCAGATCGATCATGCCATCTTTGACGATGCGAGTGTATTTTTTTCCCGACCTTATTTGGCGCGTTTTTCCCCTTGGGAGGGTCCATCCAAAACACGTTTAACTGAAGGATTCCAAAGCAAAGGAAATGGAGTAGAGATAAATGCTGCAGCAGCCATCACGCCCATTGGTGAGTGACTGAGTCGGGACAACTTGCATGGACGTGCTCTCGATCAATCCATCGTTGAGCTGGAAAGGATCAAGCCGGATTTGCCGGTTTAGAGTTAGTACGGAAGTCGGATGGTGGCTAAAGTTGGCCAAATGGCCCGCAGCCAGCGGCCGGTCCGAGCCCGGCCTTTTGGCCCGGTGCAGCGCGGCCGGTCCGTTCCCAACGGCCCACGGGCAGCACGGCCCGCAGCGGACGGGCCATGGGCGAGGCCTTGGCCCGCGACGCGGTGCCGGCACGACCCGGTGGAGGTCGGCGGGTGGCGGCCCGGCTTTGCTAAAAAGGGCATATATAACGCCCGGCCGCCCCCTCCTAAACCCTAATCGCCCCGCCCTCCCCATTCCAATCCCCACGCCTCGCCGCCTCTGGCGCCTAACGATGTCGATCCCCTCCTCCCCTCCGTCGCCTCGCTCCGCGCGGCCGCTCGCGGGCCTCCGTTCGTCGGATCCGGCGTCTCGCCGGCGGATCCGGCGTCCTAGGTGTCGGATCCGGCGTCCTCGCCGGCGGATCTGGTCTCCCTCGATTAACTTCACCTCACTCCGCCGTCGGCCTTTCGGTGCCTCCGTCGGATCCGCCTACTCGCCGGTGACTTTTTTCTTTTTACTCCTTACTCTTACTCCTCTCTCCTTTCTCCTCTCCCTGTTCTTTCCGTCTCCATGTGAGTTCGGTTCCAAGCTCCATCCCTGTTCTTCCCAATGTCTGTCTCCTCCGGCTCACCTCATGCTGTCTCCTCCCGGCGACCCCGCATTGCCCGGCACCCGGCTCCCGGCCCTCGCGGTAACCTCCTCCCTCGTTTCTTCCCTCTTCCTCCTCCCCTCCGTCCCTCCTCTTTCTTCGTCATCCTTTGATCCGCTTTTAGTCGCCGGTGCTTGCGGGTTGGTGAGCCTCGACGCCGAGTCCTCCTCCTCCGCCCGGAGTGGACATGGCCGAAGTCGCTAAGCGGGCGTTGAGGGACGGTGGTGGTAATGCTGCGTCAAGGTCAGCCCCCAAGGTGGCTCGTCCCCGCAGTCGGCCGGGCGTGGGCGTGGCAGTGTGTGGCCGTGGTGGCCTCGCGAACGCGGTCGGGCGCGGTTGATGTCGGCGTCGGTCACCGCGACGGCAGGGACCGGACCCAGCCGCTAACCTCGACGACGTCCGAGAAAGTCGAGATCGGTGACGACCTCCGTGAGGATCTTTGCTATATGTTCGGCATTCCGCCGCCGACGTCGGCGCCGATGTCGATGGCGCACGATGCCGATGACACTCAACTCAATGCGGTAAAAGTCGATGTCCGGTTGTACCGATGAGGTAAAAAGGGTGAGGGCGAAGGCCGTTCGTGTTGGTGCTATCTGTAAACATTGCAATGCTAGATACTCAAGCATTTTACGCTAATGGTACGGCCATTTAAGGCGTCACATGAAAAAAATGTATGCGGTTGAAAAACCATTCGATCTTGTTCGGTCTAGGCTAGCTTTGAATGCTAATGGTTTAGCTAATTGGAAGTATGATCCTATGGTTGCTCGCATTGAAGCTGTGCCGCTTGATTGCTAGGCTGGATCTTCCATTAGGCATAGGTGCTACACACGGGGCTTGGATTGATTACATTAAAATGCTCACAACCCTCTTTTCAAAGAGGTTTCTAGACAGACCACCACTAGGGATATGGCTAAATTGTATGGTGAACAACGTGACATGCTTATGAAAGATGTGTGTTACCTTTGCATCATCTGTTTCTTTGACATCGACATTTGGTGCGGTAATGCTAAGGAGGACTATATCTCTGTTGTTTGCCATTATGTTAATAAAGAATGGGAGATTGAAAAAAAAGGTTGTTGGTTTTAGGCTCATTGATTGCAACCATACTTGGTGAAAACATTGCTGATTGTATAGCTACTATGCTTGAGGAGTTTGAATTGATTGAAAAAGTTTTTTCTTTGTGACTCTAAACAATGCTTACGCTAATTCTAGAGCATATGATATCTTGAGTCCCTGATTACGTTTGGTTACTTAGGTTCTTATCCCGCACCAACTAGAGATGACCCCAACGAGGGTTAAGTACTTCCTTGTGCATCAACGCGCGTGCTTGCCATGTCATAAATCTAATTGTGAAATCTGGTTTGAAAGAATGTAAAAAAGTGGCTTGATGATTTGAGAACTGCTATAAACTTTTTGAATTCTTCTAATACTAGGATTGCTAGATTCAAATATTTTTGTGTTGCTAGAGGTATGACTCCTAGGAAATTTGGCTTGGACATGGATGTTAGATGGAATTCTACTTTTTCGATGCTTGAACATTTGATACCATACAAGGAGGGTGTTTTTGTGTTCATTAACTCTAATTATGGCTCGAGTTCTTGACTAATGTTCATTGGTATATTCTTTGAACACTTGCATAAGTTCTGAAACAATTTTATAACTCCTTTGTTATTCTATCCGGTGTGTACTATCCTCTTTGCTCCACTTGTTTTGCATCAAATGATTGACATGGCTGAACATTTGCAAGTCTTCTTTGAGACTAATGAGTACTTTTAAACCTATTGCAAGGCCTATGAGAATGAAATTTCTTAAATATTGGGATAAAATTCCTATGCTTTATTCATTTGCTACCATTCTTGATCCTAGAGGTAAGATGAAAGGGTTCAAGATAGCCATAGATTTGCTTGGTAAGGCCCTTTGGAACCGATTACTCTTTATGCTATGGTGATGTCGAAGATGAGTTAACCAAATTTTGTTTTGCAAGTACCGGGAGAAGTATGGTTCAAGCTACTTGCGGGTACATCAAGGACTCGGGCTTTTGTGATTTCCTATGTGCAGTGCGGGTAATAGATGGGGTAGGATATTTGCAAGTGAATCATCTAATGCAGCTACTACAACCGGTGGTTTGTTAGTGAGCTTTCAACTTACTTGGACCGGTATTTCTTGTGGCATGGGGTGACCCTAACTTTGACATCCTTCTTTGGTGGCGTGATCACAAACAAACTTATCCTATTTTATCTATTATGGCTAAAGATATTATGGCTGTCCCCTGTTTCTTTGTCTCCTCCGAATCTACATTTAGCTTGCCGGGTAGGATACTTGAAGAACGGCGCGGCGCCTTTTGCCGGAGAATGTGGAGATGCTCACATGCATAAAAGATTGGGACCAAGCTTCAAGGAAGGCTCAGCATACTGTTGTGGACAAAGACCTAGAAGATCTATTCAAGAATCTTTGGCTTGGTGATCCTCCTCCCGGCAATGGGCGAGGATCGGGCGCTCGGCCAAGGCGGCCGGCAAAGAACGACACCAATGCCACCAACGAGAGGGAGAGATGGATAGAGGTAAAACAATCCAACTTTGGTATTTACCAAACCGATCATGTTACATATTCCTCGATCATGTTACATATTTTTGTGCGAGAGATGGTCCACTTCTTTTTCTTTGGCAAACTGGAAGGCTGGAACTTTGGAAGTTTGACGAGTGAGTGAGAGTCCGAGTCTGCGAGATGATTCATCTTGGCAAAACTGGAACTTTTGCTTATTTATTTTTCTTTTCTTTGCCACCGCCACATGATGGCTATTGTAATCAAAGCGTGAATACGTGGATGTGATCAATGAACTATATATATATATATATATATATATATATATATATATATATATATATATATATATATATATATATATGATGAATATGAACTTGTTGTACTCTTTTTCCTTTCTAGGGTTTTTTCCACAAGGGTGGGTTTACCTAGAAAGGTTTTTTTTAATGAGCGACATTGCACAAGTTCATATTCATCATTTTTGAAACTGTGTCATGTCACCTGCATGCGAAGTTTTTACGTGTTTTTGAAAATGACTTTGGTATGAAAAGCGTGAAGTATAAGATTTTGAAACCGAGATATTGGTACTTAGCCGTGAAAACTGAATTTTTTGAAGTATATTGTGTATAAGGTATCGAGGGGCGGCCGTGGGCGGCCTCAGCCCGGTGGCCCACGCGGCCCGTGGTCCGATAAAATGCCCACTTAACCGGGCCATGGGCCGAGGGTGCGCCCGAGCCCGTAGGTGGCATGGCCGTGCGGCCCGTGAGCGCCCGCGGCGGCCGTAGCGGGCGTCCGGCCCGCCCGGCGGGCCACGGGCGCACCGGGCCGCCCGTTGGACATCTATAATGGTGGCCGGGCGGCGCGGCCACGTAATCCCAGCATGGCCAGGCCACGGGCGGCACCGCCCGTGACAGAACGTGTCTTTTTTTAAGGATGAGGGCAAAATGGTCAATTCGGGGGCAAAAATACATGTATTTAGATTATCAAATGAATTAAAATGATCAAAATGTCATGTTTTGCAAAGAGTAAATGTTTCGAAGTGTCATTTGAGCAAAGCAATTGTTAGTAGTCCTATTATAGCAAAGCACCATGTTTGGAGTCCCATAATAGCAAATATCTCATTTGGGACAGTCGTCGCCACTAGAGCGGCCTTCGCCCTCCCTGGAGCCGCCGCGCTTGCCCGCTGGCCCATGTTCCTGAATTTACTAAAAATAGTTTAGCTGATTTGATTGCATTTGGAGAAAGATCCATTGTTTTTTCTAAAAATCCATGAAACAAATAGCGCGCTATAGCGGCGCCCGCTATAGCAGCGGCAATTGAGACGCCGCGGCGCTATCGTCAATTTACACGCTCTGCTGGCGTTATAGCGGCAAAGCATCTTTGGGCGCTGCTGCGTACTGCCGCTATAGCGGCTATAGCGGCGCTATAAGCGGCGTAATAGCGGCGAATAAGCGTCGAAAAGCTTACACTATTTTTAATAACCCGCGATAAAAAACATGGCTAAAAATAGATCTGAAGTTCATTTACCATTTTACTATTGTTTTTTTTTTTACTAGCAATTTCAGTTCTCAAATAAATAGTAGGAAATAGCAAAAAAGACAAATTGAGAGGTATTTCAAAGTTATTAGAATCAGCAAAGCTTCCAAATAATCAATCAATAATAATATCTGAAATCTATACTATGCTCGCTATTAATCTGATTAACCATTGCAGATTGTTCTCAACATCAGCCATGAAGGACGAAGCAGGAGGAATTATGTTAGCTGCCAAGGACTCACTGAAATAAATCATTGCGAGTCTTTTTTATATATATTACCGCAAGATACATTGTGCAAGCTTAATAATTTTTTCGTTCGGTTTAGATACTTCAGTTCAAACAACTTGGCACTTTGGTCTTAAAAAATAGTTGTCTATACTCAATACCTTTGGTATTTCACCTTTCTATAATAAGCTACATTATCATGAGGAGATGATATCATGAAATTTTCTCTTATGATCATTGCATTGTTTCTTAATTCCGCAACAACGGGGAGATTCCCCTAGTTAGCAAGCGAGTAATCGTCATGTATAAAATGGCAAGGGAGGCGGTGCGGTGCTTTTGTTGTAAATCTTACCCTCCCAGAGCGCGCAATTGGCGGTGTAAAAACCTCTTCTTCTTAAATACAAAGATGTGCAAATCTTTTTTGCGTATTCGAGAAGAAAAAAAAAAACAGAAATTTCAAACACTTGGATGGTACAATATTATGCGCAAAGTAGCACGTTTGCTGCCAGGTTCATCAAACAACGGGTCAGCGACCACACATGGGACTTAACTCTCTACTGGATGGTTCACAGAAAACCTCAGTACTGGTCATCACATCATAAGACAAAAAATTACCCCATATTGTAGGACAAACATTATAAAACCGTTCGACTAGATTAAAACATGGCATGCATTCCAAGCAGCACACATCATTCTGATCACAACCAGGTGAATCCTATCCTAGTAAAAGGAAAGAAAGAAAAAATGCAGATAACATTTAGTTTTTATATATAATGTATAAAACGTTGGCAGAATATAGCAAAACTACAAGTCCAAGATTGTCGCCTGGCTGTTGTGGAGTGCTCGACATGTTTTCACACTCATCATAACAGTCCCCCACCCAGGCAGTTTTTTTTTTTTTTTTTTTTTGAAAGCTAATTCGGGGAGAGCTTCCCCACCTACTTGTTTCAAAAAAAAAAGTCTCGTTTTTAGGGAACGGGAGGAAACCCTGTCCGGTTAATCCTGGAAAACCGGACTAAAATCATACAAAGCACACACACGAAAGACAGAAAGAAAAATACAACACCAGAACACCACGAACTCTACAACAATGCCTCGAGGGGGAGGTGGATGGCGTGCGCGCGCCACCATCGTCGGCCAAGCAAACACCAAAGCTTGGCAAGGCTTTTAACCAGAGTCTTTGTGCTAAGGAGTTGGCGGAGTGGTCGAAGCGAGGAGCGGCACGCCGGGTGTAAGGTCCTAAATGGCTAGAGGGGGTGAATAACCTAATAAAAATTTCTACAAGACACTAGAACAACTTGTTAGATAATAACAAGGCAATAATTGCGGTTGCACTAACTCTACTTGTCGGCAAGCCTCCTAGTGACAATTCTAGTTAAGTTATGTCTCTAGAGCACTCACGAGCTAAGTCACTACTTCTCTAGCTAGGTGAACAAGGTAGATTACACTAAACAATACTAAGCAACCTAGTCAACTAGCAAGTCTACACTAGCACAAAGTATGTATGAAGTAAAGCTAGGTAGAGAGGAGGTGTTATACCGAACCGCCGAGGCAATGAACCAATCACCGGGAGATAAACAATCAAAACAAATGATGGAGACTATGATTTGTTCACCCGGAGTTCACTTGAGCACCCGTCAAGCTACGTCTCCGGTTGTGTCGGCCGTCTCAACGGTGGATCAAGGTGGCGCGCACGCCTTGCCTCACTAGGCCCTCTTGACACCATGCAATTGAGGGGTAACTCGACGACACGAGCAATCCACTAGAGTATCAATTCGGCACTCTGCCGGGGAAGATCATGAACCCCTCACAATATCACCGGAGGTGGGCAAGAACAATCACCTTCTCTTCCCAACGCCTCCACAATCACCGAGCCGGTCTAGGAGTGGTGCTCTCCAAGAGCAACAAGAAATCCACCAGCAACGATGATCCTCAAGTGCTTCTAAATGCAAACACTCAAAGCAATGCACTTGAAACTCCTCAACTCACTAGAAATGTGCTCACAAGCAAGAACAATGAGGAGGAGGGAGTATGCTCAGCTCAAATGATGTTAGGAGTGATCCAAAAGTCCAAGATGGGGAGCCAAGAGCCGGCCACCAAGTATTTATAGACATCCCAACAAAATAGAGCCGTTACTTTCGAATCCGTCGAGAAAAACAAACGGTAGCCCGGACGCACCCGCGGGCGCATACCGCCCGAGCAGCGCCCGGGCGTCCGCCGAAACCAGCCAGCGGTCGAAAAGTCGGTGAACTCCACCGGGCGTGCCGGGCGCCGCTGCGTCGAAATGCAGCGCCAGCGCCCCGCGTCCGCCGAGGGGTTGATCTGGACCTCACGGACTGCGTCCGCGCGCCCGGACGCGCGGTGGCGAACAAAAGCTTGTTGTCCGGATTCCGGATACACGGCGTGTCGGATGCAGGGACCGGTTTTCACTACGTCCACGAGTGCGCGGATCGTCGGTCGTGCCGACCCGACCCTCTTACAAAGCGCGGACCAGCGCCCGAGCGTCGGGGCGGCGTCGGTAGCGGTGAAGAAGCTCCACTTCGTCGCCCGGCGTCATTGTCTTCCCAAGTTTTTCTCAGATTCTTCTTCTGCAGATGGATCGTCGTTCAAAAGTAAGCCTTTGCTCACCTTGCTTCCCAACAAGTGTACCAACTTGAGCACGAGGGTTAGCAAGTTTTCATCACCACGATGCATCGGCGCAATAGAAAATAAGCATTTCATTTTTCTCATAGGCGCCGAATCCATCTCAACCACGCAACCATCAACTTTGCCGCCAAAATGTGCCAACACCACCACGTGTACATCACCATGTGCTCGTGTGTTAGCATTTTACCGCAAATAGTTTTGAAGGGCGGGTTAGCTCTCTAGGTTAGAATGCATGCAAATGAATTTTGAACCTAGAGGCACATGAATCGATGTTCCCGGCGTTTTTCCCTTCTTTATAGTTCTTGCTATCGATCCTAAGTCACTCACACCCTCTATGGTGTCTTGAGTGCAAAATTAAAATGGCCCTATGGTATACCTTAAGCCTTGAGCCCATTTTGATCCTCGAATCCATGTCACGTGAGCACTTGATCATCTTTTTGGATCACACCAATCTATCCACCATGACCACCATGGTAACCGACCATCGCCTTGACCAATCTCAATCTAAACATACACTTAGCAAAGAGATTAGTCCTAAGGATGATGTCACTAGTTAGCCAAAACCAAACTAGAGATCTTCAATCTCCCCTTTTTTTAATTAGTGACAACGCATAAAAAGATTTTATGATTAAGGTTTTTGAACCTATCATGGTTGTCCAAGCATTTTGCTTACAATTATAGGATTGGACAAACATCATAAGTTCGGTTTTGGTAGCATGAGCTCCCCTACATGTATGCCAAGAGTTTGGAACAAAGCTTTGCATACATGTATGAATATTGAAATTGAGGGATGAGCTATGTTACCAAAATGATGCTTAATGTGAGAGAAATGGACCTTTGAAGCGTGATACCAATCGAGTTGCACCTTTCTCACCATACAAGCATCATGGATAGCTAGATATTTCATCAAGAACTCAAAAGTACCCCGTGAGATCATCTTATAAGCATAGGTACTTGAATTTAGAAGAGGAAATCAAAAATATCTAGATACCACTTAGTATGACACACTACAACTTATGCATGCTAGTTGATCAATCATCAATCAAAATATTACTAGCACACACCACACACAAGCACATACCACACACACACCACACAAAGGGTTATCATGTCTATGTTGAATCACATATTTGACAATATATCCAAATTCAACACTTGAGATTGCAAGCCCACAAGCATGTAATATGTCATCACTAGATCAATCAAGCAT